>NW_024121188.1:7487004-7640556 GCF_016745375.1 Pimephales promelas
GATATCTCAGCTCTGGAAGGGTCTAGAGCCTCCATTTGTGCACTCAGGTCTAAGTCACATGGCCCTCTATCAGAATCCAGAGTTTTGAGAAGATTGGGATACTTAATTTTTCGCGCCCCAAAAAAAAACGTAAGGGGTAACACTGTCGTTTTTTTTTCTGGTCGAAATTTTGAGTTTTCGATATCTCAGCTCTGGAAGGGTCTAGAGCCTCCATTGTTGCACTCAGGTCTAAGTCTCATGCCCCTCTATCAGAATCCAGAGTTTTGAGAAGATTGGGGATACTTAATTTTTTGCCCAAAAAAAAAAAACGTAAGGGGTAACACTGTCGTTTTTTTTTCTGGTCGAAATTTTGAGTTTCGATTATCTCAGCTCTGGAAGGGTCTAGAGCCTCCATTGTTGGACTCAGGTCTAAGTCTCATGGCCCTCTATCAGAATCCAGAGTTTTGAGAAGATTGGGGAACTTCAATTTTTCGCCCAAAAAAAACCGTAAGGGGTAACACTGTCGTTTTTTTTTTCAGGTCGAAATTTTGAGTTTCGATATCTCAGCTCTGGAAGGGTCTAGAGCCTCCATTGTTGCACTCAGGTCTAAGTCTCATGGCCCTCTATCAGAATCCAGAGTTTTGAGAAGATTGGGGATACTTAATTTTTCGCCCCACCAAAATAAACGTAAGGGGTAACACTGTCGTTTTTTTTTCTGGTCGAAATTTTGAGTTTCGATATCTCAGCTCTGGAAGGGTCTAGAGCCTCCATTGTTGCACTCAGGTCTAAGTCTCATGGCCCTCTATCAGAATCCAAGAGTTTTGGAGAAGATTGGGGATACTTAATTTTTCGCCCAAAAAAAAAAACGTAAGGGTAACACTGTCGTTTTTTTTTTCTGGTCGAAATTTTGAGTTTCGATATCTCAGCTCTGGAAGGGTCTAGAGCCTCCATTTTTGCACTCAGGTCTAAGTCTTATGGCCCTCTATCAAAATCCAGAGTTTTAAGAAGATTGGGGATACTTAATTTTTCGCCCCAAAAAAAAAACGTAAGGGGTAACACATTCGTTTTTTTTTCTGGTCGAAATTTTGAGTTTTGATATCTCAGCTCTGGAAGGGTCTAGAGCCTCCATTGTTGGACTCAGGTCTAAGTCTCATGGCCCTCTATCAGAATCCAGAGTTTTGAGAAGATTGGGGATACTTCATTTTTCGCCCAAAAAAAAACCGTAAGGGGTAACACTGTCGTTTTTTTTTTCAGGTCGAAATTTTGAGTTTCGATATCTCAGCTCTGGAAGGGTCTAGAGCCTTCATTGTTGCACTCAGGTCTAAGTCTCATGGCCCTCTATCAGAATCCAGAGTTTTGAGAAGATTGGGGATAATTAATTTTTCGCCCCCCCCGCCCCCCCAAAAAAAAAATGTAAGGGGTAACACTGTCGTTTTTTTTTTCTGGTCGAAATTTTGAGTTTCGATATTGCAGCTCTGGAAGGGTCTAGAGCCTCCATTGTTGCACTCAGGTCTAAGTCTCATTGCCCTCTATCAGAATCCAGAGTTTTAAGAAGATTGGGGATACTTAATTTTTCGCCCCAAAAAAAAAAAAAAAACGTAAGTAACACTGTCGTTTTTTTTTTCTGGTCAAAATTTTGATTTTCGATATCGCAGCTCTGGAAGGGTCTAGAGCCTCCATTGTTGCACTCAGGTCTAAGTCTCATTGCCCTCTATCAGAATCCAGAGTTTTAAGAAGATTGGGGATACTTAATTTTTCGCCCAAAAAAACAAAACGTAAGGGGTAACACTGTCGTTTTTTTTTTTCTGGTCGAAATTTTGAGTTTCGATATCTCAGCTCTGGAAGGGTTTAGAGCCTCCATTTTTGCACTCAGGTCTAAGTCTCGTGACCCTCTATCAGAATCCATAGTTTTGAGAAGATTGGGGATACTTCATTTTTCGCCCCAAAAAAAAAAAACGTAAGGGGTAACACTGTCGTTTTTTTTTTCTGGTCGAAATTTTGAGTTTCGATATTGCAGCTCTGGAAGGGTCTAGAGCCTCCATTGTTGCACTCAGGTCTAAGTCTCATTGCCCTCTATCAGAATCCAGAGTTTTAAGAAGATTGGGGATACTTAATTTTTCGCCCCAAAAAAAAAAAAAACGTAAGGGGTAACACTGTCGTTTTTTTTTTCTGGTCAAAATTTTGATTTTCGATATCGCAGCTCTGGAAGGGTCTAGAGCCTCCATTGTTGCACTCAGGTCTAAGTCTCATTGCCCTCTATCAGAATCCAGAGTTTTAAGAAGATTGGGGATACTTAATTTTTCGCCCAAAAAAACAAACGTAAGGGTAACACTGTCGTTTTTTTTTTCTGGTCGAAATTTTGAGTTTCGATATCTCAGCTCTGGAAGGGTTTAGAGCCTCCATTTTTGCACTCAGGTCTAAGTCTCGTGACCCTCTATCAGAATCCATAGTTTTGAGAAGATTGGGGATACTTCATTTTTCGCCCCAAAAAAAAAAAACGTAAGGGGTAACACTGTCGTTTTTTTTTTCTGGTCGAAATTTTGAGTTTCAATATCTCAACTCTGGAAGGGTCTAGAGCCTCCATTGTTGCACTCAGGTCTAATTCTCATGGCCCTCTATAAGAATCTAGAGTTTTCAGAAGATTGGGGATACTTAATTTTTCGCGCCGGGGTCCCGTCGACCCCCCGGTGGGGTCGGGGCCTGCCCAACCCACCGGCCTCGCCCCTTTCGGAGGGCCTGGGAGCGCCAACGTCCGTGCCCAACCCGCTCGTACGCCAACCCATGTCCACTTACCTACGGCCCAAGGACGGAATGGACCTTTTTTTCGGCCTTGGACTAGCTAGAGTTACTGGAAATCGAAATACAGTGACTTGCTGGTCACCGTCCTGCCAGTACTGTAAAAATACAAGAAAACACAGGATGCACACAGGAAATGACTCTAACATGAATGCAGTGATTGATTCCTTGGTTTATTTTGTTATGAATAAACAAATGTGCAATATAAAAGGAAAAACCTTACGATTAAAGTTGTGATGTTACAATGTTTAAGTTTTTGTTCTAAAAAAAGAAAGATGCACACAGAAAATGACTCTAATATGACTGTTGACCTGATGACATCTGTTTTGACCTGATGTACATTGGAATGGACAAAAAAATCACGATGAAAGCAATTATATAAAAAAAAATTCATTTGTTTTCATTTTTAGAAACCTCATGAGCTGGGAAAATGTACTTTTATATTTTTCAGAAACTTGAAACATAATTCAGGTCTGAGGGGGTTAAAAGATAGAAAACCACTTTTAAACTTGAAAGCTCTAGGAGGACATGCATTTAGAATTTTGAGTCTCAGAATAGTAATAATGATAATAATAACTAGAAAGTAAAGTTTGTTGGTTTGAAAAAGTTTGAAATTTTTAGAAGCTTTTACATTTAGTGACGTGGAAATGGAAAGACATTTCTAGTGTTCCAAATTTATTAAAATGTTTAATTTAGATTTCCAATACTATAGTATATAAACTGAGGAAGTTTATTTTGTAACAAACTTTAATGTCATAAACCTGTCTGTTCCTGTATACCCTGATTTTTCTATTGCAAGTTAAATTAATACCATCACATTTTGTTTGTGAGTTTAAATGTGTGGGGGGTTTTTTTTTTCTGCAAAATCAATATTTGCCCTGAAACTGCTGGCTTGAAACTGATGTTGCTATTTTTTTTTTTTTTTTTTTTTTTTTTGCAGAAACAACATTGGCTGTTGCATTTTGTTCTGTAAAACCAATGTTTGGCCTGAAACTGCTGTTGCATTTTGTTCTGCAGAACCAATGTGTGGCCTTAAACTCCTGGCCTGAAACTGCTGTTGCATTTGGTTCTGCAGAATCAATGTCTGCCCTGAAACTCCTTGCCTGCATGCGCTTGCATTTGTTTCTGCAAAACCAATCTGTGGTATGAAACTGCTGACCTGAGCTGCTGTTACATATGGTTCTGCAAAAGCAATGTGTGACTTGAAACTGCTGGCCTGAAACTGCTGTTACATATGGTTATGGTTCAGAAGAACCAATGTGCCTGAAACTGCTGGCTTGAAACTACTGTTGCATTTTGTTCTGCAGAACCAATTTGTGGCCTGAAACTGACGATACGCCTTCAAGTTAAGTAACTGCAGACTTGTAAAAATGCACAGAATTAAAGCGATTACTAAATTAGCCTTGAACATGAGTTTATAAACCTCAACCTTGGGGATCAACGTGCTCTAGGCCTTTAGCTGATAGGACTACGTTTTTTTTTATTAGATTTCTTTAAATCTTAGATTCATTTTGATCAGTTGTAGGTCAAATAATAAGAATGCAAAACACAATGTCGCCACAAAGTGGCAGCAAAGCACAAGAGAGGTTGAAAGAGTGGATGGGATAATAATACTAACAACAACATTATTAATCCATCTATTTTTAATTATATTCATAATTAATATGAATAAAATAATGCAAGTTGACAATTTGCTCATTTTTGGTAGTTGATGTGTTTGCCATACTATTTATGTATTTTATGAATAAAGTTCCTTCCTTGCACACAAAAACTGGCAATCTCATAATGAAGTTAGCACATCTGCTGATCCAAGCTAGTGGTGAAGACAGTGTATGTCCTCTGTCTAGCTTTCTATCCTGTTTAAACATTGTATAGAGAGTTTCATTTTATAGAGAGGATTATAAAAAAATACTTATGGACAAAATGATGTGTAAATCCAAGTGTTACTTCAAATCAAATTTTCTGTACGTTGACATTTAAGAACATTTAAGACATTCAATCAATTTGTCCTCTCATATCCACTGTATGTATTTTGTGAGTCTCTTGCTGTTCTTATACTGAGATGTTTCCCATTACTGTGGCGTTTAATAGCCATGTCTTATCTGCTTTAAATTAACGACAGCCATGAGGTTAATTTTGTGAAAACACTCTAATTTGCACCTATTATGAGCATTAGACTTTTTTTAATGGCAGAAAAAAAGTATAAATTGGCTGCCAAGACACCAGCCCTTACCTTGTTAAAATTCCTTGCAACGGTACTTAATGGAAATCCAATTTTCATAAGGGCCATTTTAAGATGTATTAATTCACTCAGCTCTCCAGCAACAATTTAATCTGGGAGAAGGTAACTAAAATATCCCTTTCCTTGCCTATATTCTTCTCTCCGAGGGGGTTGGATTTTGAAGGACTCTTGGGTAGCATGTTCTTGCTTTGCCTTAAAAGTCCATTCTCGGGGACTGTTCCTATCAGGCTTTGCTTTGTGATGGGTCTTTTATGAGCTAGTTGGAAAAGTCTGCAGCATTATGCCAATGGCGCCACCAGGGGGTGGCCAGGGGTGGCCCCGACTCCTGGCCACCCCATTGGCCACCCCAATGGCCAGTATTAATTTTTGTAGCATCAGTTATGCATTTTATAAATAAGTCAAAAATATTCTTAAGTAAAAGAAGACGGGGAATTATGTGTCGTGACGTGCTTTTTAAGTGCCAAATGGTATACAGCAGCTTTTAGGTGTGTTTTTGCCACGTTTGGACAGGCAGGGATGCTAACAGCGCGCTTTTCGGCGCCTCCCGCTTTTTTCACGTCAGTTTGGGTGACAAAGTCATCTGAAGTCATTCCATAGCTTAACGTGAGGGACAGAAGTATATTTACATCATTAAAGTATAAACTCGTTTTCCCTCCTGCGACTGTCAATCATTCTCCATTCATATTCAAACAGCACGCGCGCCTCTTGGATGCACGGTAAAACTCTCTCCAATATGATATATTGACATTATAAATGCATGATCTGTAGATAAAAGTCTGTATATTCGCATAAAATTACTTTATTTTCTTGGAGTTTGTTGCTGTTTTTAAGCGACTCACTACCGTGTTCTGTTAGATCACATACATATCACAAGGATTATGAATCGGCATCAAACGCACAATAACTGTGAAACAAAGGAACAAATCGCACTTGGATTTGTGCGCTCAACATTTTTTCGATTTGTGACATGAGCTTTTAAATGCACACTTATGAAGCGCAGTGCTGCTGCACACTGTGACTCCATGTTGCTTTGAGCACATCATTCTGCACCCGCGATGTTTTTCATGTAATCATGCAAGAACGGGCTCAATCATGGGTTTTCGCACTGAAATATTATTAAAAGCCAATATATTTTGTTATACCTAGCCTGCTCAATACATTTTAAATAAGCATAATTTAATTGTATATAATTTATTTGTAGTTTAGGCTATGCACTTCTGAATTCTTGACAGTAATATATAAATATAAAATTGTGACATGATTGCCTGATTGAATTTTAAAAGAGAACTAATAGTAATTTGTTTTTATTAACATATTTAGATTTTATAAATTTACTGTGCAGATTTTTTCAAGAATTACTTTTTGCTGCTGATGTATACACTCATTAAGTGTATTAAAAATTCATAATACATGTATGTAATATTTAAAGGTGTTAACTGTAATCTTACACTGCAAACTAATAACTTAAAAATGATTAAATTCATCACAATTATGTAAGTATCTGGAAATTTGCTGTGGGGCAAGGACCCTTATATATCATATAATATATATCATTATATACAATGTAATATATATTAGTTGGGCCCTACTAATATCATTAGTAACATTAAATATTACACAATAAACCAAAGTATATCAGTAGGAGTTTCCTTAAGTCTTTCTGATAGTTTTCTACAGGCTGGTTTATTACAACAGTAGAAAACAATTCTGAAATTATGGTTTATACTGTAGTTTTGGTGTGCCACCCCAAGATTTTAACTGGCCCCATCTGGCCACCCCTACGAAAAATTTCTGGAGGCGCCACTGCATTATGCTGGCCGTTCGCTTGGCACTCTCCATTAATGGCATTCCCAGGTCTCGGCAGGCACTTATGGCTCTGTCTTTAATCACCTCATGGCCCACACCCTCATCTGAGCGTGAGGAAAGCACAACGTGGCTATGGTTTCCCTCACTACAGCATCCTCGCCTAATGGGTCCTCTGATGTGGAATCACACTCCAAACTTTTAAAGTGATTTTCCAGATTTCCCATATCGATTTAAAAGAGAATTAAAAAAAAAAGCGTTTCTTCAAAGCCACATGTGCTGATGATTAAGAGGGCTTCAAGCGATGCTTAAAGGAATGTTCCAGGTTCAAAAGAAGTTAAGCTGTATTGCCAGCATTTTGGCTATAATATCAATTACCACAGATAAAAAAAAATAAAAAAAAAACTCTTCAAAATGGAAATTTTGAAATCATTTACATTACATTTTCATACATTTTTTTCAGTGACTTTATCCAAAGCAACTTGCATAGGACAATCTACCAAAAGTTTACAGACACTCCAGGAACTCTGCAATACTGTAACCACAATTACAGTATAAATAAACTGCATAAACCATACAAAAATATGGGGTCATTGAGATTTAATTTTTACAAATGAATACACAAGAAAAACGTCTAATTATACGTTTGTCGGCATAAGAATAAGTTACATTGTGAAATATAGTAAAAATGTATTAAAATAAATTTGAATAATATTTCACAATATTACTGTTGTTATTGTATTTTTCATTAAATAAATGCAGCCTTGGAGAGCAGAAGTGACTCTTTTTCAAAGACAAACAAACATAACAGACCTTTTGAAAAGATAAGTTTGATAGTTATAGGTATAGGTATATACTCTTTTAATTATTATAATTAAAATATTGATGAACACTGCCACAAATGCAATGAAAAAAAAAAAGCTTTTATTGAACCCAAAACAGTCTTTTCACATCAAATATTAATTTTCTGCTATTTTGCTTCTGAGTAATATTTAAATATTCTATAGTTCTTACTTTAGTAAACCCTCTGACATGGCCCTGTTTTTGGTGTAATGATAAAACAGACTTTGGAAACTGGTAACTTGAACCACGTGCAAAGAGCACATAAAGAGAGGAGTTCCTCTCTGTTGACTCTTGATTTTCCAGCAGCCTTTGCCCTTCTTTTAATGAGGTGCAAATGCTCACCCTCATACACAGCACTGACTCAGACAAACACTATTGTGTACATGTGTCAGAGACTTTCAGTCAGGGAAGAGAATCGGTGATGTCATGGGGGTGTGGCACATAAGATCTCATCCTGCTCAGACGGAGTGGCTGCAAGTTGAGTGACAGTGTTTAGATGGGTGGGGGTTGGAGTGATAGAGGTGGGGTGGAGGGGGCTGATCTCTATGCAGATGTCTATTGAATCCAACTCCAAGACCAAAGGAAATGGCAAATTTAAGGAATGATAGTGGGGCTGGGGGAAGGATGGGAGGGAACGGTGCAGTGGCCTGTAGATGAACCTAATGGGGACTTCGCTCAGCAGGGTCATCTCAAGTTCAGGCCTTTCCCTGGCTGACTGGAAGTGCGACGCATGGTGGAAGGGGCTGCTCACGGAGGCCATGTGACCTGGAAGGGAGCCCCTCAGGACCCTCTAGTTTAGTGCAAACATGTTATCGTAGAACTTCTCTGAATTGAGAATGCTGGCAAGCATGCATCTTGAGACTTCATTTTTACGTTTTTTTTAGTATTTGACCTTTTCAAGAGATGAATCTTTCCTTAGCATGACATTTTTAGTACAGCATGTTGTCTTCTTGGGATTCCTCTCGTGATGCACAATGTATTTCAGAATGCATTATCCATCATTTAGCACTCTCAAAAAAGTTAGGCATTATAAACACTAATAATTTAAAAGCACTGTTGAATGCAATCTTTAGCAGAACTCAAAAATAATATGACATTTTCATTCTGTACATTATAATAATATAATAATATTCACATATACATATTATTTAGGCAGTTTAGCTATTGTAATTGTGGTTAGAGTATTGCAGAGTTGTGATGTTTACATTTACTAGTTGCCTTTAAATTGATTTTTTATTATATTTAGTCAGAATTTATTAAGCAAATGAGGTCTTCACTTAAAAAAAATCCTTTTTTTGAGATGTTTATTAAATTCATAACAGAAGACCAAATCTTGGAGGCTGCCAGTTGAAATGTCTACTGACTAAATAAAAAAAAAAAAAGGAAAAAAATAAATCTCAAAAAGGTATTTTTTTTTTTTTTAGAGTGTAGACCTTCTTTGTGTTTTTGATAGACATTTTGGAATTAGCACTTGAAACAGCTGGGCGAGTGCGGGATTGCATTGCTTTGCATCGATCATTAATTTAGATGATCTAGTATAGAATTATTAATTTATCAATAAAATGAAATGATTATTTTTAATATTGGCGATGAATCCCATGGTACCTCAACTAAGAAATTACCAAATGTCTCACCTCAAAAGAGAACAAATGAACCCCGAGCAGCTTCTTACAGCAGGCACATCATTAAAGCCCCGTCTGTGACATGATATTTAAAGGTTGTCGATTCCAGGTGAGAGTCTGTTTGACCATATGGTGATGGAGACAGATATTGTCCTGGGTTAAGACAGAGAGGAGACAGTTAGTCACTGGATGCTTCAGGAGTTAGCTCAGTTCTCTGGCACTTTGCACAGACAGCACCAGCAGGAGTCTTTTGATTGAATAAGTAGACCGTACCATTATGTTACGCCCAGGACAGTAATGGAGGGTGTTGGCTGGGAGATAATGAGATGAGGAGTTACACAGAGAAGTGAGTTAATGTAGTGACACTGCAAATAAAATTCATGTTTCTGAAGAGAGCAGGTGTTTGTTGACAAAGACTGAACCCTGGGGCTCAAAACTGGATGTGTCTGTGATTAAAGTAACTGAAAAAACGTTTTATGATTAATAATAAAAAATAAAAAAAACGTTTTATGATTAATTAGCCACTTTTTAATCACTTGTACGAATTCGTACGAATTGGTCGTGAGATAGCGTAAGGGAACCTGCTAAAAATGTTTTAGAATGAACAGCGAAAACTGATGACATCTATTTGAATTCAAAATCTGTTATCTTGCTCTCTTCATAGTAAAATGAACATAATGGTCACACATACATAATCTCTTATTCATTTACATTTTATTATTTAGCAGACGCTCTTATCCTAAATTATCGCATAATACAAGAGCCAACAATGCTGAAGAGTACGTAATTTGTTTATAGAATTATAATGCAATTGGGAAGACAGATTGATATAATTGCGGAAGACAGATTGTCATGACGTTATAAAGTGTGAACTTGCAAGACATCATTCAAGATGTGAGTGGTGAAGTTGAGCTATCATGCTGTTTTATTTGCCATTAGTGTTGTAGAACCCAGTTGTAGTCGATTTATGTGTCAACTGGTGTTACATGGAGTTCTGCCTTCACAAGTTGAGCTGAAAGTGTTGTTCCTTCATCTTGCTTTTCATTTATGCATGTACGACAATACGTTTTTTTTCTTAGTTTTGAAACTTAACCTTTTACTTTTCTGTTGCCAGCATCGTAATTTGATAATTCCCATTTTAACAAGCGCATCAAAAAGAAAGATCAAGGGTAACCCTAAATTATTTGTTTAAAAATGGTTTTGAACTGTGATGCTTCTCTTAATTGCAAGATAATTAATTGCATTTACTTGCATGCTGTTGGACTAAAAGTTTACTTCTAAGGCATTCTTGTGATCAAATTGTTGTTATAGCCAAGGAAAAGATACTCAATTTATAGCATACCCTGATTTTCTAAAATCAAGGTCGAAGTTTTATTTCTTTCTACTATCCATTTATAGCGAGACAAGCCTTTGAAATCTGTTGATATTATTGTACAAGTACATCCTGGACTAAAAGTTCTATGTGTATGCAAATGTTGCACTTTAGCTGACATCTAAACTTTCATTGAACTTGCTTTTTCCCAGCAAGAGTTTGTTTTACTAGTATGTCTGGTATGCAAAACAAATTGTTTTACACTTGTGTCCATATTTAAAAGACTCAACAAAGACAGATTCCCAACCCATCTCCTTGACTGTGGCAGACTGAAGGGGGGAGAAGTGGAACTGAAGAGCAGGACAGAGGGTAGAGTGGGGCATAATGGAGGGGTAGCACGGGGGGTTGATGGGACTGGTGTGCATGAACAGGGGACCTCTTGGTGAACTACGTAGTCGCGAGCCGGGTCATTGGGGTGAGGCTGTCAGAGCGTGCCTGAAACAGTAACCCAGGGGTTCAGCCAGAGTTCACACACAAAATGTGTAGGATCCATGTCCTCTGCTGGCGCGACCACACCAGCACATTCTGTCCCGCAAATACCTACAGCCCTGTCACCAAAAGAGCTTAAGAAAAAACCTTCCTTTGAAAAATATTTTTTACTGCCAATCTGTATGGGTACAATTACTATAGTAAGTGTCAAACTCTGAAACTCTCAAAGTCTGAAAATGTGCTTTTGGTATAGTTTTCCAATGTGTATGAAAAAATACCATATCTTTTATTTATCTATTGTGTTTATATTTCTTTTCAAATATATTGAATATGTAATTATTTATAAGAAAACAAGTTTCAGATAATACAATTACATTACAGTATAATAAATTTGGGGTTTTTTAAGGATTTGAAATGTTTTTGAATAGTAATTTGGTCAGAAATAGAGTAAAACAGAACAATTGTGAAATATTAAGTTTACACAATAACGATGTACTTAAAAAGAAAAAAGGTTTTCTTTTGTGTTTTTGAAAAGATCTGCATACAAGCAACGTCAAAACGATCAGTGAAAACGATTATACTGTTTTATGCATTTTTGTAGAAACTGTGATACATTTTTTTCAGGATTACTCAATGAATAGAAATTGTTGGTGGTTGGGCATTGCTAAAAAAGTGGAGGCAGATTTGAATGCCAGTTTACAGTCAGTTGTAGAGGATTTCTTGCCACCGGACTCACCACCGTTACCCTCCCATGAAGAATTTTTAATTGAGGAAGCCGACGATAAGAATGAGGAAGGAAAATCTATATTTATATTAGCCTCCTGCGAAACAAGATGAGGGGGCTGATAGTCAAGTTCATCCTTGCACACAGGCGTAAACTCGCCGTTATTCCTATAATGCAGGAATTCGAGCCTGTGCACATTTATAATAAACACTACAACATTACATATAAAAATACGAATGGTTAAATTTGACGACTTTAATGTATTCTTTTAACAAATATTTCTCAGATATTAGTACTGAAAAAAAATACTTTTGTATTGTATTTTTTTCAGTGTGCCAATGGGACAACTTGTGCTAAAAAGCTTGAATTACATTAACAGCACAATGAAAAATAATTTGAATTCAGAGATTGGTTAAGCTTGTTTTCCACTGAATGGACACGCAGCCCTGGTTCAAATGTCGTTAAGAAAGAACACAAATGGATGGAGCCTGCAAAGGTCTACAGAGAGATAGAATGCTGAGATCTTGAATGGCATGGTGAAACGGGAAAGGCCACTAAACTAAGTCCCATCTGAGTGTGTGTGAGGACCCTATGGGAAAACTGCCTGATCTGCTCCAATTCAAGACTGGATTTCCCATTGTCAAGCAAAGAGCTTGACCTGAAGTTGAACCCAGTTGTTAGCCCTGCAATGCGCTGCAGAAAAAAACCCCAAAAAACAGGGGAGGATGGGTCTGAAGAGGTGGAATGTACCAGAGCAATGGAACTTGGTCTAAGCCCCCGACAACAGTTTCTCTCCACGAAATCCGTGTGATGCTCCAATCACTGGAATATCACAACCGTCGTGAATCAAAGTGGGGTGGACGTCCAGAAAATAACTTTACATCACAGTCTTTCTTGACAGTAAATGTTGGAAGGTTCTATAGGAGCTTGGTGTCCCCATTGAGTGGGCTGTGCTCATCTCCTCCCTGTCTCCTGTCCTTGCGGGGCTGAAACCGCGTCTGCAAAAAGCATCCCCAGCTGTGGTCACCGGCGCCAGTGCTGAGTGGAGAAGAAAAGCCCTGAGTCTTCAGAACAATCCAGCCTTTGTGGAACTGCTGGAAGCCATCAGCCAAAAATCAAATGACCGTAAGCCACAGATATAAGCCAGATGTGGGGATTCCAAGACTCTGTTCCAGCAAGCCCCAGCCCAGCTATGCTCATCCCCATCCAGCCTGGCGGTGACAGCCAGGGGAAAAGGGTCATGCAGCGGGTATTGTGTTGCTCCAGCAAATGACATGCTTCTCTTCATCCTCAGTTCGCGACACCCGAACCATGACAACTCAGAAATATGGAGCCATGAGCTGCCAAGAGCTAAGGCCTTTGTAGACTCACTAGCAAGGTCACGGTTTCTGGACTCTTTTCGGTTTACAGGTTTACCTTGCTTTGATACACATTTGTACAATTTCCAAAAGTCATTTCCTTCTTTAATGAGTGCAATATTTCTGAATTTACTGCGCTTATAACTATAGGAGTCAGAAGATCCACCCTGAAGTGTAGATTTATATTTGATTCTGATGAAAATCGACAGCCAAAAGATTACAGCAGTGTTAAGAAATCATCATACTGTGAATTAAAGGGGAGTTTCAAAATACACTCAATCATTGTGCCATTTACTTCATTTGGTTTCTTTTGGACTGTTGTTCAAACATAATTTTGGCTTAGGTCAAAATCTGATGGTATTTTTGTTTTTAAAAAGTCCAAACTAGTCCAATATCTTTTGATGCATGACATCACGACTTAAGATCTCATAATCCATGCTATAAAATTATTCTGTTTAAACCAATGAAATTAACACTTTATGGCTTCACTGACAAAAACAAAAATGGTTGGACTTTTCTGGTAGTTGGATTTATGGTTAGGGTTATTTGTCATTGCTTAATTTCACAAACTATAGTAGCCCTCATGACCTGACCATCTACCAATAAACTCAAGAGGAAGCGTCCATTGTCACAACGCGCAATGTTTATGCATTTGACAACGTTTTCACCCAAAACAACTCACAATGCATTCAAGATGTACATTTTATCAGCTCATGCACTCACTGAATATTGAGTGTGGCTTGCCTGGGGTCTCTAAGCCATCCATTCAAAAGTTTCTATGAGTGAAAATTGGGGTGGTGTTGTAATTTGTGGGGTAAGTACTAGAAGGGTGATTCATAACAAGGGCATCTGTTAGTTTTGGCCCATGTTCAAAAATAAGACAAGACATTCTTTTTTGGGGGCTGGCCTCTTGAAAATCCAGTGCTTTAATTTTGAAATCCCCAACTGTGTTTTTAATAGTTTGTTTATTGAGATGTCTAGTTTCAAATTTATTAAATTAATATTAATAAATAGATGATTTTTTTAAGGGCTTCCCTCCATTATTTTCACCTTCTCAGTTCTCAAGTGTTTGGGCTTTCGGTTTTTCGATGAGTAGCATAATTCTTGGGTTTGTTAAATGGAATAGTTTAATGAACAAAAATGAATATTCCGTCTTCATTTAAATATTTTGTAGAAACCCGCATTGGCTGACATTTTAGTAGTAACTTATTAGTAACTAAGTAACTTATTTTGTGTTCTGCAGAAGTCAAGTTTGGGACAACATGAGGGTGAGCAAATGATGATAAAATGGAATTTTTTGGGGGGGTGAACCATTGCTTTAAATCCATTATTAGAACTGTAAGTGCCTACCTCTTCTAGCTCATAAGTGCCAATCTCCTATTGTTACATAGGCTACATCTTATGTTCCTTACTGCTAAGCTTTGTGATCAATGCTTTGTTGTAGCTCAGGCCATATTCAGAGTACCTCTGTTGAAACATTCCTATATTCTTTTGCAAGCCCGACCTCAGACAATTTGACTACCAGAGCTGCCACACGTCCTTGCATGTCAAGCCAGTAATCTCAAAGCAATTGCTAGTGAAGAAGTCTTCCCCAAAGGATCAATGAAGTCTGATCCGACAGATTTATTGATCTGGTGAGCACAACCCTGAGTGAGAACTCTGTCACATTTTTTGATTTAGTTTCCACATGGGTTCTTACATTGACATCAAACGGGCCCATAAATCCAACGGGAGCAAACACAGTGCAACAGGGTCACAGAAAGGTAACTCTATTTGTCTCCTCTGGAAGACCTCTGAGTCGGTGTTTATTAATGGTCTAAGGTGTTCAAACACATCTGGCCTCTCACTTAGTCATGACTCGATCTGCGTGTTTAAAGTGTGCATAAGCTCTTTAAGCTGTTTCCCCCATTATCTCCAGGTGCTATGAAGAGCTTGTATCCTTTTCATGACCCACTAATGGTCCTAGCTTGATTAACTCCGGACACTGGCAGTAAGGGGGATTTTTCTTTTGGTGCAATGCCTGAGAACAGAGCACGGTTGCATAACTGACAAGGAAGTGGCCTGGGTCGTAAATAACGTGCCTGAAATGATCCATCTGGGAGCGGCACTTTTAGTGGAGGCTCCTAATTTGCAGCCTGGTGGCCTTCATAAAGACCCAAGAGTACATTGCCAAATCATAAACTGTGTTTAACCCATGCACCCCACTCCCAGTCTGTTTGCATTTTCCTCTGGCTTTCGTTCTGTTTCCAAGCATGTAGCCACATCTCTTTCTTCCCCTGTCGGCCGGCTAAACTCATGGGTATGATAACACAGATGCCTCTGAAGTCCAATAATGGATGAATTTCACCAAAATAAAAAATAAATAACAAATAAAAAGGCAGAATTTACTCACCCTGATGTCGTTCCAAACCTCTATGCTTTTCTTTCTTTTTTGAAACACACAAAGCAGATATTTTTGGGGAAAAAAAATGTTTTGGTCCATACAGTCAAAGTCAGTGGAGTCCAATGTTATTTGGACACCACTGGCTTTCATTATAAGCATCAAAATAGTTAAAACATTCTACAAAATATCTTCTTTTGTGATTTAAAGAACATGAGGGTGAGTAATTGATGGCAGAAATGTAATTGCAAAATGCACATACCTATTCCATTAAAAGTGACTAAATGGAGAGATCAATTTGCATAATCAAATGTCAAGTCTTTGTGTTTGTCTCCACTGTAATCTCAATATCAGAGGTGTAGGCCCTTTGCAGCTAGATGAAAGCGTGAGTGTAATAAACAGCCTGGTCATAAAGGCGAGGTGATCTGGCATGGCTGCGCAGCCCTTATGTAATTTCTCGCCTGGCTGTGATGTTCGTGGTTCTGTTGTTGTTCCTGCTTTGATCTACTACAGTGATAATGGTGTTTCAGAAAGCAACGCTAATGAAAAAAGATATAGGGAGTGGAAGTTCACCACAGCTCACAGGAAAGATGCTTGCTGATAAGAACACTGCTCTTCTGTATGCTTCATCTATAGAGGAAGCATTAGCATTGCATTGTGTACTCTGGTATATCCAGGTGTAGTGTCTGATATGGGAACATGCAACTGTTAATTCTCTGCTACAACCACACATCAGGATATAGATTAGGAATATTCATCTTAAATGGATAGTTTGCCCAAAAATGAAAAAAAAAAAAAAAAAAAAAAAATCATGCCTGGATATACTGACAAAATTACTGGTCTCTTTTCTTTGCAATAACGCTTTAAAACACCAAAAAAAAAAAAAAAAAAGAGAGACAAAAACCAGATTTGATTCCTAAATCAACTATGTACATTGTTTTGCCCATTGGAGAAGATGTTTGTCATGTATAACTAACAAATTCAATTTTGTCACGCAAAGCTGTTTTGTGAATTACACGTTATACTACCCCAACACTATACCCTTAAAATGATATAATATAAATATTGGATTGAGTGAATTCAGTTCTATTGAGCTGCTTTATACCATTAGAAAATAATTCTACTTTTCTGTCTTGGCATAAGAACAGTGCCTTGCAAAGAACTTGCTGTTAGCACTCTCACTATGCATGACCTTTAACCTCATGCCTCAGTTGCCCATAATTCTCAGCAGACAGGGCTACTGAGGCATGGAGTTCAGCCCCTTGCTGGGGGTCAGCAAAGTCTTGTTTTGTCAGATCAGCTGCTGAATGATAGATGAATGACATGCTGAACTAGCAACAGTGCTAATCAGGAGTGTAGCAACACTTAAAGGGTTAGTTCACCCAAAAATGAAAATTAAGTCATTAATTACTCACCCCCATGCTGTACCCCGTAAGACCTTCGTTCATCTTCGGAACACAAATGAAGATATTTTTGATTAAATTTGAGAGCTGTCTCACTACCACATTGGCTGCCCAAGGGACTGGCTCTTGACGGCCCAGAAAGTCAATGAAGAAAATGTTTAAATATCCCATGTGACTACAGTGGCTCAACTATAAGTTTATCAAGCGACGAAAATACTTTTTGTGCGAAAAAACAAACAAAAATAACGACTTTATTCGACTATTCCTTTTCTTCCTTGTTGGCCTGAAACGAGACTTCCTTAGATTTCCACGACGCATGCGAAAGAATCGCGATCTCCTTCAACTACTTCAGTTCAGTTCTCGCGCATGCGTCGTGGAAATCTAAGGATGTCTCGTTTCTTCTAATCTAATCATTTTCTTCATTGACTTTCTGGGCCGTCAAAAGCCAGTCCCTTAGGCAGCCAATGTGGTAGTATACAGCTCTCAAATTTAATCAAAAATATCTTCATTTGTGTTCCGAAGATGAACGAAGGTCTTACGGGGTTGGTACAGCATGGGGGTGAGTAATTAATGACTTAATTTTCATTTTTGGGTGAACTAACCCTTTAAGAACCATTTACAGTGACTTCCATCCAGTTCCATGTGTCAGGAATGTCCTAAGGGGAGCTGATAGGATTAGCCATAATTATCCAAATACACTGGACACAAACTAATTCTTTTTTTAAACTTATTTTAAGACAGTTTTAAAGAAAAAAAAATCTATACATTTTGTATGTTAATATATTTAAAGCTAGTTGAGATTCAAATATTTGCCTTGATGATTAGTTTTCTCTTATTCAATCAACCATGACATTGCTCTTTAAAAGTGCATTTTTAGGATTTCTGTGGCTTTTTGAATTTCCTCATAAACCGCCTTAATCCGTGATCCAGGAAATATGGATTGAAAAAAAAAAAAAAAAATGGGATTACAGACTAATATGGAAAACAGATTCGACAGAATAAAGTACCGCAGTTATAAATGCATAACCACAGACCTGCAACATTAAGTTGATCTGAGACATTGTGAAACGTAGAAGAGCTCTGAATTGAATTAACAGTACTCTCACTGCGATGGTTTATGAGGCTTCTCTGAGGGAGATTCACATATGAGGAGTAATTAATAAGCAGTGTTTTGTGAAGAAACGTCTTGTCTGTGTTTGGGAAAAATAAATCCTACTGCGGTTGGGGAAAAGTCATTGTCTTTTTTTGTTGATTTGTTTTTCTGTTTCCACATGTCTTTTTACTTCTCATAGGATTCTGATCAAAGTCTGATCACTGAGGATGGATTGCAAACATGGTTTAACGATTTCAAGCAGGCTTTGCAAGCGAGAATGAATACAGTGAGAACTGTATGAAATGTCTGTCTATGATTTATGTTGTAGTCTGATTTATCTTGTATTTAACTAACCCTGGTCTGAACCTTCCCGCTTGGGTCTGAACCCTTCTCTATTCTTGCATGCAGCTCCCCAATTTCATGACTCTTATCCAACTTCACGTTCTCCTTGCAGCATTTCTAACGGCCCACTCTGCGGCAATAAAAACCAGTCCCCACAAGAGAGTCCTATTCATCCTTTAACTGAGCATTGTCTAATTTATTTTCTACTCAAAATCAGGATGTGCAGCATAGCTGTAATTGATGGGGAAGGTGCTTGCATGGTTCATTGTAATTCACATGAATGCTTATGTGGTTTATCTGGCTGCCAGAGGTCAGAAAGATCACGCATTTCTATTTATTTTTCATTGTTACTTGTACAGAGAGTTGAACTTTTTGCACTTCGGATGTGGGTGAATTCATCTTGCTCAAACTTGATGTTTGCTCAGGGCTTAACACATTGAGGGAATGCCAACCGCAATTTTATTTTAGCATTTTTTTAAAATATGAAATATATTTAGAATTAGCTTTTATTTGTATATTTTCAGTTTTCATTTTATTTTAAGTTTTAATTATTTTGTGCTTTTGCCATTTTAACAGCTTTTTATTTCGCTTCCTAAATATGCTTTCTAATATCTGCCTTATATCAGTTTTAATAGTCTTATTACTGGCTGCCAATATCTTATTTTTAATTAAATTTTTCTAATATTTATATTTTATTTAATTTCAGTTTTATTAATGAAAATTATTTTTAATAGATTTATTTTTAGTCAATAATAAAACCACTGGGCAGTTAAAGGAGTAGTTCACTTTTAAAAAAAAAAAAAAAAAAACTTTTGTTTATAATTCACTCACCCCCATGTCATCCAAGATGTCCATGTCTTTCTTTCTTCAGTCAAAAAGAAATTAAGGTTTTTGATGAAAACATTCCAGCATTTTTCTCCATATAACGCACTTCAGTGGTAACCAAACGGTTCAAGGTCCAAAAGACATTTTCAGTACAAACTGCAAACTCAATTCGTTCGTTGAATGAACCAATTGACTCGGAAAAAGATTTGTTCATTTTGATGAATGAGTTCGAACAGGAGTGTCACAAAAGTGCTTCACAGAACAGAGCAAGGCGAGCATTTGAGCTTATAAAACTTAAACTTTGTTATTTTTTTTTTTAATGAGCGATCGTTTCGCTTGATAAGACCCTTATTCATTGTCTGGAATCGTTTAAAGCCCTTTGAACAGTTTGCAGTTTGTACCGAAAGTGTCTTTTGGACCTTGAACCGTTTGGTTCCCACTGAAGTGCATTATATGGAGAAAAATGCTGGAATGTTTTCATCAAAAACCAATCCACAAAACCTACACTATATTCCCATGAAATGATAAATAAATATGATTTATTCATTTAGTTTTTAGCAAATAAAAATTATCTGTGAGAGAAAGCATCAGCCAGGCGATTCCACCGCTTACCAGATGGGAAAGGGCCTTTATTGATTTAAAGAATGTAATTAATAAATACAATTAATTATATTAAATATGTAAATAAATATATTCAAATTAAACTAATTAATTGAATAGACATTATATGGGAAGGTATGATTAAATTGCACTTTTTTCTTTTTTAATTAGCATGTTTTTTGTAAAACTTTTGAATATGTATTATATACGAATTATGTACGAATACGAAATTTGAATACGTTTCTAAATCAACAGCCTTTACTAAATAGCCTCTCAGATCACATCACAAGATCACTTTCACTGCAGGAGTAATTTTAGCAAGGCACGTGTGTATTTTTACATAAGGCAAGAGCAACAGGGGAAGGATTTGTGGTTAAATATTTCTAGCTTGCCATAAACAAAGCCCTGTGAATTCTCCCTGGTCTCCCTGTAACTTTGTGCTTTCAAAATGTTGTACTTTGTTCTGAGAACAGTTACAATCGAGCCAAACCTTCAACACAAAGATAAAGTTTGAGGTAACTCAAGCCCTGCTTTGAAAATAAACCAACCTCACATCTTTTTTGTATATTCTGAAAAGAGACAAGACTAAGAAAAATGAAGTAAAACATATCTGACTTATTTCACTTCTTTCCACCAGCAGCACGGTGAAAGTTTCTGACAGAGGAGCGAGTCAGCGCACGTGCTAGAGCACCAGGTCAAGCCTGTTGTGTTGGCGAGTATGAAGTGCTGAAGAGGTATTCGTCGCTTGTGGGACAACACAGACATTACAACTGTATAACGCGCAGGGCTAGTCTAAATACATTTTTAATTCTGATTTTAAAACATCCCAATAAAATCCTTTTGTATTTAAAACTGCTTTTTATTCAGATGCTGTATTTACAGTGACAGTAGTTAAAAGGTGATTGATACAAACTTTAAAGTATGCATACAGTACAGCGTTCGATTGAGGCTTTTTCTGTCCATTCTGTGTTTATCCAACAATTCAACCCACAGGATAACCTTAAAATGGTCCTGGAAATGAGGCACTATGTGCTCTGGCGTGCCGCCTTTTTCTTGTAACTCATCGCTTCTGGAATACTCCATAAGAACTCCATTGCTGTTTGACTATAAAAACCTGTAACACTTGGAATGTGTCGTTTCCAGACCTCTCATGTCCGTCCCTTGAAAGTATTCATGCAGGTGTAGCTTCCTGAGAACTTGTGGATTTCTTCAAGGGCACTCTGCGGCAGCATACTGTTTGATGGGTATAACAAAGTGATTAAATGTAAAGCAAACCAAAACATATTTGCTGAAATAATTTGCTTTTGAAATACAATTTTATTACCAACATGATTCAGACTGTACCTTTTGAGGATAACGAGTGCATGCATGGTCCAGGGTAAGTAAACAAAAGCTGTATTGGTCCTAACAGCATCCACTGTTCTCTGCGCTACCACCTCTGGCTTTAGAGGAGGGAAGAGTTGGGGAAACCTGCAGAGAAAACCCACACTTGTGTTTGTTGTTTGTCACACATACAAATATTGTATTTGTACCATTGTATTACATTTAAAGGTAGGTGGTCCAGGACTTAATCCATTGGGAATTGATTGGATCGTGAACAGTGGGCGTTACACACTAGAATGAAGCCAGACCAAATGTTAGTTTGCTAAAACGATGGCTTAAAGGGATAGTTCACTTTGAAATTAATTTTTGATATGTTTTAGCTTATCTCAAGGGCATCCAAGATGTAGGTGTCTTTGTTTCCACAGTATTTTCAATTTTGACATTTTTTCAGTCAAACTGTTGTTGTCTATCAGTCATACACTGGAGGCAAAGGGGGTCCACCAAAAAGCATGCACAGAGAAGTCAAAATTAAACAAGATTTAATGACTCGTAAATGTAAGTAAACATTTATGGCCTAAGACACGAAACGAGCGGTTTGTGTGAGAAAACGAACAGTATTTATATCGTTTTACCTCTTGTAATCATAGCCATGACAAAATGATCTGACGGCACGGGCGCTTCGGTCTGCGCATGCGCTGGAAATGATCGCTTGCGCGCCTACGTCACTCTTTGTTTATACAGAGATTTCGGAAGTTTTACCTTTCACTGAACATATTTAGATATACGGGAAACCGCAATGGAAGACAATTTCAGTATATCTAAATATGTTTAGTAAAAGGTAAAACTTCCGAAATCTTCGTGTAAATATTGAGTGACGTCACACGCAAGCAATCACTTCCGGCGTAACACTGAACCTATTCAGTTCGGTTCAGTTGGACATTGAACAACTGATTCAGATCACTTGGATTACACGAGGTAAAAACGATATAAATACTGTTCGTTTTCTCACACAAACCGCTCGTTTCGTGTCTTAGGCCATCAATGTGTACTTACATGTACGAGTCATTAAATCATGTTTAATTTTGACTTCTCTGTGCATGCTCTTTGAGGTGAACCGATTGAGGACCCCCTTCACCTCCAGTGTATGACTGACAGACAACACCGGTTTGACCAAAAAATGTAAAAATTGAAAATGCTGTGGAAACAAAGACACCTACATCTTGGATGCCCTTGAGGTAAGCTAAAACATATCAAAAATGAATTTCAAAGTGAACTATCCCTTTAAGAGCGATTTGGCTTTTGATCAATATTCTAAAAAAAAGGTCTGACTATGTGAAAACCAAAGTTGATTTGGAGTAAAAGCCAATTATTGCATTCTGACCAATTATCTAGCGGCCTCTATCGGTGATGTTTCAGATTGCAACCAATTTTTACAAGAGCGTTCGTGTTCGAACACAAGAGCGGGCACTCAAGGCACACGGTCACACTGAGACTTTCAACACACCGGAGAAAGTATCACACAACATGCTGGAAACTCATGTAAACTCCCACTGCATCATTACAATAATAGGCAACTTTTATCAGCTTGACGTTGAACTAATGCTCCATGCTCGTACCATGATAACGTTACATTTGTGGTGCGAAGGCATTTTACTAACTATTCGTGTATCTTTCACAATCTCAACATAGGTGAATGTATAATATGATAAAGAAAACGGTTAGTGAACTAGACTGAACAATTTCATTGTAACAGTAAGATCGTAGGAAGTAACATTACTGTACTGAACGTGTCTGGAAATGTGTATTATAAACAATATGATGAGTGACGTTAGACAGTAGATCTAGTACATAAAATAAAAGTTACATCCTACTTTTTGTTATTCTGGAACAGTCTTTTGTATTCATTTTATGTCTCATATATGTTGTAGTTTAGCTTGCTATTTCTTTACAGTTTACCATTATTTCAGCATATCTGAAAACTTGTAATTTATCACAATAAAAAAAAAAAAAATAGGGGAGGTCTCTCCATAATTCAAAAGCTCTGCCAATGTTCATCCGTGTTTTCGTCCTAAGTTGATCCTGACGTTCAGCAGATACATTTTTGTCTTCTTTTGTATATTTATGTGGAGTTTGTGTTGAGTCTGTGTTATGCTGGAGGCAGGTCGTTTTTTGGTGTTATCAGACTCCATGTCATTAGTTGCAGTGCCGTCGCAACGGTCGCATCGACTGTATATAACAAGGAGAGAGGCTCGGGAGCGCAAATGCACGTCACATCCGATGGATTTCGCAGAAAATCCAACCCGGAGACCTCACATAGAAATAGGAATACTGGCCTTCAGAGGTAATAACAAAACCCAAAAAGTGGATCATTGTAATCTGTGATTACAACCCCTTCACACACTGGCAATAAAAAAAGGATTCATTTTAGAAGAAAAGTTACATAAAGCAACTTTAAAGATTATGAAGACAATTGTTTTGGAATAATGAGAAATTGTTCAAAATAAGACGACAGCTACGCATTAGCAAAGTAAATAGATGTCACATTGATGTGAAAATACTTGAAATGATGTTCCAGCCTATTTTACTTTCTGCCAAACAGAATAATCGAGAAAATATAGGGTGGAATTTTATTAGCCATCAACCATTTGCATGATTGTGGAAAAGCTGCCCCTACGAGTGGTGTTTTTAAATAGTTAATCCAGTTGTGCTGTACCCATGTACTCCTTAATTTAAAACTTCAGCTCACCTGACTCTCATGCCCTGAAACATTTCAGTGTTGGTGTGGAACGGGAGGACAGTGGTACAGCCCACACCCGGGCAGTCCAGCAACCCCAGAGTGAGGCTTTCCATGAAGGCTAGTGATGATGCTTTAGAGGTGCAGTAGTCTATAGCACCAGGGATGGGTGACAAAGACAGGATGGAGTTGACACACACAACATGGCCGTTTCGCAGTTCCAACATACGAGGCAGGAAGGCTTTTGTGGTCTGTGGATCAAAGGATTATTAAAAGGTGAATTAAATCACTGGAAGTAGACACTTGGAAGAAAATTACAGTAAGAAAATTGTTCATTATTGAACATAATATGTAACAGTCTGCATGAGACCGCAATCATATTTTCTTTCCCTATTGTAACGCTTATCCAAGTAAAACAGCCTTTTGATTAAGAAAAAATCGATTAGGGCAGGACTGATTTTTCTACTTACCCAAAACTGTCCCATTGTGTTGATGTGCTGTGACTTCAGAAGAGCATCATCATCACTGTCCAGCAAACTCTTCCCATGCACCACTGCAGCATTATTCACTAGAATGGTAACATCTCCCACCTACCATCAGAACAAAATACCCACTGTGAGACATTCTTTCCGAAGCAGATTATTCGTTTTCCTTTCTGGCTAGTTAGCTCAGCCATTCTGCCGGGCCTTATCTAACCCAGACGTTTCATGCGAGGTGTAATCTCTCTCCAGGCTATGGGGGTGGAAGGCAGCAGAGCTGAGACAAAGCCAGCACTGGGGTTATTGGAGGTTATTAGAGCCAACCAGTTTGAACTAATCTTATTATAATCTTATTAAGAAACTCCTCAGGGTATGATATTATGGGGCATACCTTTTCTCTGACAACCTTGGCTTGCTTGTAAACTTCTTCTCTGTTGGCCACATCGCAAACAAAGTAATGGCACTCTGTCCCCATGAGGGCGATCTCCTCGCACACCTCCTTCAGACATTTTTCAGTCCGGCCCCACAGGATTATCTGTTTGGAGATAGGGACCAAAAGTCATAGGTGAAACAGAACAGAAAGCAGAAATATAAAGGTTTACAAAACATAATGTGATCTGCCACACTGGCAATAAATCATCTTTCTGGAAGCAAAACCATACTAGGTCACTGATAAGTGCTTTGTCATGAATTAGTGTCTCAAAGTAGATTTAATTTGCCTGAAAGTATTTCATATGGTCAGTTCTTGGTCTTGAATGGTGTCTTGCCTAATTTGTCATGTCTTATTCTTCAATTTGGGAGTTTACTTGTAAACACAAGAGGCTATGTGGCCTACAATTCATGACAAAACTTTTGACACGAAAAGCATGAGTCAGAATGTGTGTTTTTTTTTTATTATGTCCATTTTAAATTAAAAACACATTTACGTATAACTCTATATGAGGAATAGCAGAAATATAGTACTCCACATACATTTTACCCCAAAAAACTTGATCCATTGCTGAGGAATATATACCACACCAACATGTGAAACATAGTAGTTACAGTAAGAACAGAAGAGGCCATTTCATTGAAGGAACAGTAGGGCTATTTTTCACAGGCCACTATTAGTTTGGGGAAGGAATAAGAGAGATGACTGCATGAATGGATTGGTTGGGACAGGGAACACGGGGGGCAGTGATTGGTCAATTCAATTTTTCAGTCTGAGAGGCCAAGGAAAGGTAATGAAATCAGTGATGCTGCCTCATCATCTCTCACGGACAAATTCTCATAAAGATTACACAGTCTGCTGGGCGTACGGACCCGGCCATTTTCTGCTTCAACAACCACAAAATATTGTGTGCACAACAGTGTGTTGGTTAACTTGGCTGTCCTTTCTGTACAAGTTTGGCTGCAGAAGTTAGATAAATATGACAAACCTCTCTTTGGGAACAATTATTTATGATAAATATGTATTTATTTATTTATTATTAGCTCCGTTATAGTTAAAGTGCTATTGATATACTATGATAGGATTATAAATGTTGAATTAGTTTGATTTATTTATGTATACGTTTTATTTTATTTAGTTTTAGGAATTGTATTATATGCCTTGCCATTTTTATTAATTTTATTTAAATATTTCTTTAATATTTCTATATGGCTGTGATTTCAGACTAACTGAATATTTATATTTCACGATATTAACAAAAACATGTGCAGAGTAATTATAATTAACTATAATTAACTTTATAAAAGTCTATTGAGTTGTATATCTAAATATGATTTCACACATGAGTAAAAATATGTGTGTGATGATATCTGTGAATATATCACAGACTTGTGGAGAGCTAACAAGCTCCAGAGTGCCATTATTGTGACAATTTATAACAACGGCTTGTGAAGAGGACTTAGCCTTCCATTAACATTAAATTTGATTAGAGCCAAAATATTGTTGTCAGCTAAACCCAGGGTCTATTTTGAAGCTTCTCTTAAAAAGCTGAATACTGAAAATACTGAAGTGGACAGTAACATTGTTCACACTGCAGGCTGATTGTGAAGAATGATACAACACGTTCATTTGCCAAGGGTGCCTGCAAT
The DNA here is from genome assembly GCF_016745375.1 of Pimephales promelas. The sequence continues at coordinate 7,513,431 of NW_024121188.1, forward strand.
TAGCCCAATTCTGTTTTTCTCTTTTTAAAAGGGGTTGTGGAAATTTCCAGTCTCTCTGAGCATGTTGTGTGTTCGTTTCATTAAGTATGAATTTCAGCCAACTCCTATGTGGAAAAACATGGTCAATCTGAAAGGGGAAGATATATTATTCAACAAAAACTTAAGACTAGTTATACCATGGTCTGGGTGAATACTCGATTCTGATTGGCTGCAGGGTGTCCGTTAAAAAGTGATAGAGGACACCTAGTAAAGTAGTTCTGGTGAAACTGCCTGTTTACCATTCGAAATGAATAAATAAATGCGCTGCCCACAAACAGCTGTGAGTAACCATAGCAACAAGCAGTCAAAGTATCCGTTAACAATTTGCTCTTTCAAAACAAACATCTAACGTTAGTTATGTAGTATTCTTACATTCTGCTAAGAACCAATCATATGCCATAGACATAATATCCCGTGTTCTTATTGGCCATGTCACATGTCAGTAATATGATATAGCTCTGGAGAGTTTAGAGTTCAGTATTTGACGGATCTCCAGTCCAGCATCGGAGAGTCGATCTACAGCGGTGGTTAGTGTAGACTAGAGTAACACATAGTGTTTTATGTGTAGTAAAAAAATAACTATGCCTAAACGTTACGTTTGTGTTTCATGAAAAAAAAAAAAAAAATGCAGTTTTTGAACCTGAAGGGTTCTACAAGCTGAGCGGACTATATCTCAAGTTACTAAATAAATCGTCAGGCAAGTTATTATTTGAAAAAACTAGATTTAGCCTAATTAAAATATAAACTAATGTTTTAAAAATGTTTTATTTGGCAAGTGACCATGGTATAAGCGGGTTAATGCCCTCCGAGGTGTCCATTGTCAGGTTTTAATGGACTTCGGACTTCGGCCTCCGCGCGCCTCGCCGTCGTCCATTAAAACCTGACAATGGACACCTCGTTGGGCATTAACCCTTACTTAAATTCATTCTTCTCAAATAACAATGTAATGCTAGCCATCCTAATTAACCTAAAGCAATCACTATCAGTGATGTTTGCTGATGAATTAGGCCAAAGATGGTCTGATCTGCAGGTGGTTTCAAGACTTTAGCCTAATGGACGATTATTTGATAACCCAGCCTGTGTGTTTGTATGGGTCTGCCTAATATGCATGGCCTTTGAGCTAATTACTGGGAAGGTCTTGATTAAGCTTATAATAGGATTTCACAACAATCTTGATATTTCTGTCAGAGAACAAGAGCTCACAAGGTGGTCTCCCATACAATCACACGATGAGCTTCATCTGCACACATCACATTTACAAGTCTTATCACTAAAGTCCTTAGAGTAGCAATGGTTGAGTGCCATGTATTAGCATATAATATGCGAAAATAAGGAGCAAACAAACTGTGCTTAATCCAGTCCGATGATTATCAACACATTGCAGTTTTGGTGTCTGATGTTTTAAATGCTCAAGCTCTTTAAAGCAGGATGGATTCTGATTGGCTGTCAATGTTTTTAAAAAATCATTGTGAAAGTGAGGTGTTATTGCTATAGTTGTGGTCTTAAATCTGCTGTTCTTTTATATTTAGAATGATTTTTAAACCTTTATTGCGATATTAAGGCAACATCTACATTAATCCAAAATGGCGTTTTCATTTCAAAACGCTCTCTGTACACAATCATTTTCAAGCGTTTCCTAAAACTTTGCATTCTAGTTTTGTGTTCCACACTGAAATGTCAAAAATACTAAAATCATCTTACTTTGCATGAATACATAGATTTAAGTTTTGCTGCAGGACAGAAAATACAAGTACATTTTCTGTCAACTTTGCGAAAGTGAACAGCACTAGTAGAAACATACTGGTATACACATAGTTATCAATCGGTATATGAGTCACATGACTAAACGTCATTGTTTCCAAATACTTCTGTTTTCACGGTCCACATTAGAATGCAAAATATATCCAGTTGGGACTGGGAGCGTTTCTTGAAAAGCTCAAAAACACAGTCTCAGTGAGAACAGAAGGCCAACATATAAAGAAATGGATGTGTTTTCAAATGGATTAGTGTAGACGTTGCCTAAGTAATTCACTTTGCTCCCATTGGAAAGGGTCTGTATGTGCATGGGGGCACAAGGAGTTCAGGAGGCAGTCGCCTGCCGCTGTCTAATTAGTGTGGAGACAGAAGGGTCAGCCACAGGGCACTGCCCAGCTGGGAGCTGTATGGTCCCTGCCACCCTCCCCCGAATCCATACGCATACAGAAAGTAATTTACATAGGGCTCACTTCCTTCACACTTCCTTAAGCCATCAGCCATAGGACCACATGGATGGTCACCGATGATGGTGCTTCTGTAACGTCCAGAATTATTTTTCTTACTTAAAATCATCGTTTAGGGTTAGGTTAGCGGGCGATGATGTAACTTTTGCAGAATATTTCTAGTGTTGAATTACCATGCAGTAAGGACTTGCTGACCTCTTGGACGCCATAATAACGGCCTGCTTTCTGGAAAATTAAAATCCCCACTTAGAGGCAAGGGTGGTCAAGTTAAATCCTATCCTGTGTATTTATGATTCATGCCTTTTTAGCATTCCAAGAATGGGGTAACTGTGAAGATTGCCACTGCAGGTGTCTTTTCCAGAGTCTTTACACCTTGACAATGGCTAACAACGGGGTGTTGACAAGCACGGTGGCTTCCTTTAGCATACTGCTGCAAAGCTGCTTCATTCAAAGACCTTTGCCCTGTGATGATGTAAAAGGTGACTTGTGTCAGCGAGCATTTAGGGATCTGAAGTCTGTTTGCCGTGTGAGGTTTGCACTGTGACTTTTACAATGGGTTTTTAGTTAGCCTCATACACACAAGCTTGTCTGGGGTGGGGGTGTTTAAATCAAAGCCTTGGGTGTAATGCCACAAGCATTGGGACCCCTGTCACTGTGGTTACAGAAGTTATTAAGCTCTGTTTATTACAGTTGGGCCACTGGGTCTATTTATAATGCAATGTCTTGTGTGGGTGAGGCAGCTGAGACATTTCTTCCCAGCTCTTGACTTTCAGCACACATCACTCTTATTTGCAGTCTTACTGCTGAGACACAAACATTAGCCAACACTACTGCCAATGTGAGATATTCAATAAAGCCATTAAATACTGCAGATAGAAAAAATCATAAGAAAAGTCAGACGTCTAATCTTTCAAGCATTTAGCCAAGGTCAAAGTTTGCTGGCACCATGAATTTCTTGGGTCACTGGCATCTGTAGAGGGGTCTCCACCAAGACCAGTGTAATAATTTAAACATGAGAGCTGTCAAAGTTTGAAAGAAGGCTGTTTTTCCCCAAAATAGCTGTTTGTTAGTTGACCCAGTTTGTTGTACAAGTTGAACCAGACATTGGGATCCAGCTCTACATTTCGATTGGTCTGTTGACCGTAGGGGTCATGACCTATGCACTGTTAAGACAATGGGTTTATGAAGAGGACATTATAATGTCTCTAGGGAGAGGAGTAGCCCAGTGCTAATTTTCGAAACAAAAACCCTCATCCACTATGCTAGTGTTAATACCATGACAACCACAGTTAGCCCACTTACTTAAACACAGTATAAAAACATAGTTTCTACAGTTATGATTATTACAATAAAGCTACACTATACAATTGTTTTCATCGTTGTTGAAACTACTTTGTTTCCATTACTTAATTTTTTAATTGATATTCTTCATCAGTATAATTAAAATTCAGGGAAGTGCAACGTAGCTTCCATCACTAAGATTAAACTTTTATTTTATTTGACTTATTTATACTAAATGACAATTAAGATTTCTTGAAAGTAACTTCATTAAGTATAAATGGCTAAATAATGTGTTTATAATGATAGTAGGCCTAGTTGTTTTAATAATTGTTCCATATGCCAAATACCTATGTATGATGCGAATGATCAGTCATACTGTCAGAAAGAGTCAGACCACCTATTGAAACTATGGGCTTACTACTAACATTGGCACTATTTATAAAAAGCGTTAAATAGAAATATTACCCAAATACCGCAATATGACCAAGTACGTTACCTTTTTAGCTCCACGCACGGCGAACTCCTTCGCCAGGTGACGGCCAATGCCCCGTCCGCCACCCGTGATAAGCACCACATCTCCGGTCAGATCTCTCCGCCTCCTCGGTAAGACCCAGCACACGGTCGCCTTGACAATATAGTAGAGTATCTGGATAGGTAAGATCACCACACAGCCCAGCGCCTTCAGATCCATTTCACTTCGTCTCAGTATCTCCTTATCTCAGTTCTCGCATGGAACATTTGCTGAACTAATTGAATCCTTGCTCGGAGCGATTACCTTTAACTTACTCCTATATGAGTGGATAAGGCAATTTGCCTTGTTTTGTAGCGCTGACGCACACAAAATAGATTGCAATGCATCTATTTACCACAATCCAACTCAGTTTATGTGTTCCTCGGCGGAATATCTGTCATTTCGCGCACCTTTATTCCACATAAACTCTTTATCCACGAAGCTGTTTTCTTGCTGCGACAAGTGTGCGCTGCTGCTTTGAACCGGAGACGGAGCCCTGTCGCGACTGACAGCGGCCAGGACCCGACAATGACGATACCTCAGGTCTGATAGGGGTTTTAAAGAGACCATTTATCTTGATTGACAACTGGAGGACTGAGAGAAGTATTATCAAACGTTGGTGACGTGAGGGTTCGTTTCTTTATGACGTTAAATCCCCTCCCCCAGAAGTGGTACCACTTACGGGCACAATTTCGTTGCCTCTTAACCTGCTTGTTACTAGTCGTGGGGATTTAGATTAATTCCAGTGATTCAGACAGTTTGAATCGATTCACTAAAATGGCATTTATCATTCACTTTATTTAATTAGATTAAAATAAATAAATAAAACAACGAAACGTATAATTTCGTGAAATATAATAACTTTGCGTGGCCTACTTCTGCTCAAGCCAGTAGGCTAATTTTCCTCTATTTTATCAGTTACTGGGCATGACATTCAATAAATAATGAATAATTAACGTCATTTTAATTACGTTAGAATGTATTCTCTTCTTCTACCGACGTAAACTTAGCGAACTGGACGAACGAATCGTTCAATCGGTCAGCACACGATGATCTAGTTCGGTTCGTTCAGTTTCATTGACATGAAAGATTCATTCAAACATATCGAAACGCGATAATTAATGCTATTTTTATCGTTTTGTATTGTTATACTGGCATATGTGATTGTAATCACAGGGTTGACTATAGTTTTTAAAATGATTTATCTCTTGTGACCGAAATTGACACTTTTTCCAATTTAAAACGCCGCCAGCAAACACAAGTGTCAACACGACAGAGGACTTGTTGAACTGTCGAGGAAAAAAAAAATAACCGGTTTGTCAAGACATGTTTGTGAACAAAAATATATTTCAGCCTACATGATTTAAACGCGATGCATTTCTTACCTTAACCGCATGGTGGTAAACATAGGCGGATATTGTTTGTAATGTTTAAAAAAAAAAAAAAAAAAAAAAAAAAAAAAAAAAAGGTTAAAACTAAACTATGCATTATTGTTGTTTTTGGAATCTTAATATTGTCATTTATTTTTATTTTAGTTAAGCTATTATATTTAGGTAGTATTTTTTTATGGCATTGATACTGTCAAGCTACTTTATTGTATAGCCTAATGATGGCCCTTTTTTGGTCAATTGCCGTGAGATAAAACCGTTGGCAACGTTTGTAAAGGTTGGATAATTGTAAAATAAATATTATTTGTTCCTTATTTCTTCTTTCGCAATTCAAACTCCTGGGGTTGCAAAGTCCACAACTTCGATGCGATGTGTGTATGATAATGTGAACAGGTGTTTGGTACTGTTTGCCCTAAATGTTGTCACACTTGGGTCTCCTGTTGCTGGTTTCAGTCCACAGTGCAACTGGAAGGATTCCTGCAGACCAGAGCACCTCCAGAACATTGAGACCTTTGTAAACGGCTCTTAAATTCACAGTAAACCCAGGAGCCGTTGTGGAGATTCCAGACTGTGATTTTTGGCCTGGCCTCTGCTTCTACTGCTTAAAAACTGAATAGAGGGCTGCTCAGACCGGACTGGTTGAAATGCACCCTCACAAAGACTGCTTTGTGCTATGATGTGCCTCTTAGTAATGGCCCAGCAACTCTCAGAGAAGGCTTAATGGTTGTCTGATGGGGGGAAAAGCATGTTCCACTTAAATTGGTCCATTTCTGGATCTGTTGATCAAACACAGGCCACAATCACAGATGCTGATTTGATTTACTGTATCGCAGAATACTGTAAAACTATTATCCTCTGTTTTTTTAAGTGATTATGAGCCTTTATTTCATCTTCCACATTTTGTTGTGGAAATATAACAGCACGGTGATGCTAAACACAAAGGCTTTTTCTTTTCAGTTAGAGTGTCACTGCCATCTACAGATCAATAGTGAAAGTTCACTAAATAAATCACATTTATTCTCAGTGGGAGCCATAGTACTAACATTGCCTGTCAAGGAAAATAGTTTTATCAATAATGTTTATTTGCATATATGCAAACTGTAAAAAAATATTGATGGTTTAACTTAAAAAAGTTAGCAACCTGGTTGCCTTAAAATTTTAAGTTCATTGAACTGGAAAAAGTTAGTTAATACAATTAATTTAACCATCAGAAACTCAAAATTATATGTTATCTGAACTAAATAAATTATTTAAGTTGATTTGACAAAAGAAAAAATGTTGTGATTACTACACTGTAAAAAAATATTGTTGGTTTAACTTAAAAAAACAAGTAACCTGGGTTGCCTTAAAATTTTAAGTTGATTGAACTGGAAAAAGTGAGTAAATACAATGAAGTGAGAAACTCAAAATAATAAGTTATCTCAACTAAATAAATTATTATAAAGTTGATTTGACAAAAGAAAATGTGTTGTGATAACAAATCTTACACATATTTTTTACAGTGTAGTAATATGATTAAATGAACTAAGTTATTTTCCAATGATGCAGTGTTTTGTCCTCTCTAAATCCATGCCACCATCAATTATCTCTGTAAACAATCAGCCAGCATATTTTCTCATTCGTTTTTTGATATTACTTGCTAATGTGTTATCAACTGAAATTTTGGGGATAAGGCTTTGTTAGGATCTTTAGCTTAGATTGCCTTTTATTTATAAACTGGTTGGGCCTATTTGTTAGGGTAGTAAATGTGTAGGCCTACAGTGCCATTATGCTATACTTTAATTTAAAGACACTTTTTTTGAAGTAGCCATCCACTTAATATAGGACAGTCACTCATAGTTAACTTATTTCTGCAGAAGTTTTTTCAAACTTCTGGGAAAAATCAACACTTGACCCATACTGTGTGAAGCCTGTAGACTTGGCAACCTTCGCTCTCTATCATTATGCAATAAAAGTGGGAGGGAACATGTATTGTGAACATTTATTTCTTTGTTTGCAGCATTTTCAAGTAGCCATGTACTCTGCAATTGCAATTCTGATCATTGTGTTTGCAGCTCTTTTTGCTGTTTTTGGTTTGTTGGTAGTTGTCTTAGTATACTTTGAGTTGAGAAATACAAATATTCCTCCAGGAGTTGCTAATCCTGGGAAACTACGTGTGATTCATTGTACGTATGTTGGGATAAACATTGTGGTGAGTGTTCATGCTGTTTGTGTTGCATTCGCTGACTCTAATCATGTTAGCCCATTTCTTCTTAAATTCTTAATTCTTTCTAAATAAGGACTAACAATTGTGTAGAATATACTCGGATTCTGTTTTTTATACTGAATATTTTAGCACAAAGCCTTTTTTAGTCAAATTTAAGTGCTCAATACAATGTCCATCTAAGTTATTTATTTACTCTTTAGGAATGTCTTAAAACTGGCCATATAGGAAATTAATGCTTTTCTGTAATTACTAACTTGATATTCTCTCAAGGGCAAAATAGAGCCATTCTGCTTATCTCAGAACATGTTTACCTCATTCAAAAGGCCAAGTTTTGGGGGTGGTGATGGCACAGTGGATAAGACACAGGTCTTTGGTGTGAGAGACCCAGGTTTGAATCCACTGTGAGACACAAATGTGTCCCTGAGCAAGACACTTAAATTACTCCAGAGGCATGCGAACCCTGGCATACATATAGCAATTGTAAGTCGCTTTGGATGAAAGCGTCAGCTAAGTGAATAAATGTAAAAGTTTACTTCTTTACCCCCTGAGAGGCTCATTTAATAACATGAATTTTATGAATTGGCCAATCATTGTCAACGAATCTCTTTTTTTTAGGGCCAAATTCTGGAGCGATTGGGGCTATGTCATCAGATGAATTTTACACGATGGTGCAGATTTTTTATCATGGCCAGAAAAGGGCCAGTGCCCCAAGGGCTTCGTATTAAGGACTTGACCTTCAGTGGAGTTCCAGTGAGGGTGTATGAGCCTACAGCTGCATCGGGAGAGAAAAAAAGGGGCCTGGTTTACTTTCATGGTGGCGGATGGATGTTCGGCTGTATTGGTAAATCTCACTTGCATGCATAGACAGTAAAATACTGTTGTGATGATGTTTTAAGAACTGATGTTTTAATACTTTGTCCTTCCACAGATGATTACGATGAAGTGTGTCAGTATATATCACTGGAGAGTGACACCACAGTTGTGTCTGTTGGGTTAGCTGACTTGACATAGTTTTTTTTTTTAAATATAAAATTCTGTCTGGTTGAATTTCCCAATCTTATTCTGTCATTTTTCTTCTCCGTTTCCCATATTTAGTTACCGTCTGGCCCCCGAGCACAGGTACCCTGCCCACTTGGACGACTGTGAGGTCGTGACTCGCCACTTCCTGTCAATAGCGGCAACCGATTTCGGGGTGGACCCACGCAGGGTGGCAGTTGGTGGGGACAGTGCTGGGGGGAACCTGGCAGCCGCTCTCTGCCAGAGGCTGTCGAAAACACAGGATGGTCATCTGCCATCTCCCTGCGCCCAGGTTCTCATCTACCCGGCTCTGCAGATGGCAGATTTCCACCTGCCCTCATACCAGCAGAACCACTCAGTGCCCATATTGTTCAGAGCCCGAACGGTGTTCTTTTTCCTGCAGTACCTCAACGGGAATACTTCTGTGAGCCAGCAGATTCTGGAAGGCAAGCATGTTCCTGCCGAGCTAAAACGTCACTATAAGAAATGGCTGGATCCAGATAATCTTCCACCACAGTTTAGAAAGGGAGCCACAAGTCCGCCAGTTATTGCAAGCCACGATGCTGACGTCTATCACATCGTCAAACAGGGCCTAGATCCAGAGATCTCCCCTTTACTAGTCGAGGACGATGTTCTTCGCCTCAGTCCACCCACCTTCACCCTGACCTGTGAGTTTGATGTGCTGAGAGACGATGGCGTTCTGTTCCAGAAGCGACTGAAGGATGTAGGAGTGGATGTCAAGTGGGAGCATCTATCTGATGGCTTCCATGGGATCATCAGCTTCTTCAACCAAGGCTGGTTGACATTTGAATCCTCTCAAAGGGCTATGGACAGCATTGTAAGATATGTAAAGACTCTCTGAGTCAAAAGATTTGTCAGAATGATTTATAATATGGCCTGTTAAATAAAACTGAATGAGCAAAAATACACTTTAACAATTTAACACAATAGTCAGGTTATGTAATTGAACAGTCTCGTTCATTTGATTGTAGTTCTCATCATTAAATTCATTAATTACACAATCTTACCTTTGTCTTGTGTTGTTTTTTCTCCATGTCAAACAAAGTTTGTATTGTGATTCATCTCGTATGGTTGGTTTGGTTGATTAGTTTTTAAAATCCCTATAGGGATTAAAAAAAAAAAAAAAAACTATATTGACAATATTGTAAAAAAAAAAAAACAATATTGTAAAAAAATATTGATGGTTTAACTTGATAAAGTAACTAACCTGGTTGCCTTAAAATTTTAAGTTGATTGAACTGGAAAAAGTGAGTTAATACAATGAAGGAGATTAATTTAATCATCAGAAACTCAAAATAATAAGTTATCTCAACTAAATAAATTATTTTAAAGTTGATTTGACAAAAGAAAATATGTTGTGAATTGTGATAACAAATCTTGAAAATATTGTTTTTTTTTACAGTGTATTGAAACAATGAATAGGAAAAATACTTAACAATGGCCGCTGATAAAGGGTTGCTCTATACCAATTTTCTCCTTGAAATATTCATTGTCAGCCAGCAATATTCTGTGACTAAACCTAGTAAGAAAAAGAAACAGTCACATTTGATTCATCAAAGAATTTTGTATTTTATTTGCAATATTTTGGATTGATGTAAGTGTTAAACTGCTTTTGTTATATACAAACAATGCCCAATTTGTCAATTGAATCATGAATGATATTTCAGAATGTGCACACTTAAAATTCCTCCCACACCGCATGTCCCTTGTACAGCCTCATTTGTATGAGACTGCAGTCTCCTTTGGTGCTACAAGTAAAGCTAATTATCATCATTCAGTTAGTCAGCATTTGCGCGGTGCATTTAAAGGAATCTGATGAAACTTCTTTTGCAGAAGCTGCTCCCATAGTGGCAGCGTAGTGTTTGCTGTGTCCATGGCAACGTAACTCTAGAATGTCTCCTGCTTTGACGATGTCATAAAGGAACTGACCACATAACCATGTTGGAGGTTTGCAGAGTGTTGTATTTGAAGTAACTGCATGCAAAAAAATGGAAAACTCTCATGAAAAGTGGAGCCAGCCTGGTTGGAGAATAGAGCAGAAGTATAGCAACAAAGTACTCATTGGTAATTGGGTGGAGGAGAAATTAAAAGTAGGTATATTTTTTTATAACATTATTGTGTTGTGTGGGTATTCTGTTAAATATCTTAGAATGCATTACTTTTACTTGTTTTAATGGTTATAGTCTAACCATTAACTAGTAGCCTATGCTATTCGGAATTTTATTATTTGAGTTAAGTTTCATCTTGATACAACGAGGCACATGCAAATTAAAATTCAAAATGCCTGACGAACATTATATCTGATCCAGGAACATTGCATAGGGGTTCTTGACCAAAGGCCCAACTATTTTTAAACGAAAGTTGCAATAATATTTTCTTCCATATTGTGACTTGTATCTGAGAAAAACAGCTTTGTGAATGAGAAATTGTGTACGGCAGTATATTGTGGATCTTTTGCTGCTGTGATCTAATGTGCTAAACACTGGTGTCTTTAAAAATTCTGCAATATCTTACCAAGAGTCGCTTTAAAAACCCAAAGAGCTGCAAATATCGAACCTAACTTCCTATTGAGAGACATTATCAAATACTTGCATGTAAATGATTTAGGGGCCATTTACACAACACAGTCTTCAACTAAAAACGGGAAACTTTTTATGTGTTTTGGTCATTCATTTATATGACAATGGAGTTTTGGGGGTCTGAAAACACAGACTTTTAAAAATAGGATCCACGATTAAAGTTTTTGAAAAAGATATCATCTCAGTGTAAACTACTGTAAAAAAATATTGTTGGTTTAACTTAAAAAAATAAGTAACCTGGTTGCCTTAAAATTTTAAGTTGATTGAAATGGAAAAATTTAGTTAATACAACGAAGGAGATAATTTCATCATGGAAACTCAAAATATTATGTTATCTGAACTACATAAAATATGAAGAGTTCAGATGCAAAAGCCTCTAAATGCCATTTGAATGATGAGTCAAACTTGTATATTTTTAGTGATTTCACTTAAATGGCAATGATAAACTATTAATTGTTATTTAAGTAAAATTACTGTTATACTGAACTCAAACATTTAGGCTTTTGCATCTGAACTATTCATATATAAGTTGATTTGACAAAAGAAAAAATGTTGTGATTACAAATCATGAAAATATTTATTTATTTATTTATTTATTTTACAGTGACAGAATCATGATTTTTTTGAGAACAAGGACGTCATGCTCATGCGTGTTACATGTTCAGTCTACTGCCAAAACATAAGCATAATCATGTGTTTAGTCAGCCTGTTCTCACGTAAATGTGTCTCTATAACACTCATCGTGTATTGTCGTGTAATTTACAGTATAGGCGAAAATGAGTTTTTACGTGCATATGAGACAGTTTTTTGTGTGCATTTGATACACAGTTCATTTGCGTATAATACATACAAACCCCACACCACTAATTCTACCCAAACCCCACACTTAAACCTACCCTTACCAACCAATGCGTATCATATGCACGTAAAAACTTACTTTAGCGTATGAATTACACGGCAATACACACACGTGCTATAAAGACGCATTTAGTGTGATCGGGTTGGTTTAGTTTCACACATTTTGGTCCTATTGGCCTTCCAAATAATACAGCATCGTTGTCATGGATCCGTGTGAACGGGGGTTTGAAAATGTCATCTGTATGTGAAAAGTACATCATTTAGTACATCGTTGTCATGTAGCCTAAACGTATTAGTGAGGATCTAATGAAAACTGTTGGCCGAGTTAAAAAAAATAACATAGTTGTTTTGAAATTGAAACCAATAAGTTAGTTAGGCAATTCAAATCCAACATTCTTTAATTAAAAGTTGTCGATTTATTTTAATATTACATAAAACATTAAATTTTTTTTCAAGATTTCTTATCACAACATTTTTTCTTTTGTCAAATCAACTTAAATAATTTATTTAGTTGAGTTAACTTATTATTTTGAGTTTCTGATGATTAAATTAATCTCCTTCATTGTATTAACTCACTTTTTCCAGTTCAATCAACTTAAAATTTTTAAGTTAAACCAACAATATTTTTTTCACAGTGTGGTGATTATTTAGGGACAATTTCTAATCACTCTTGTTTCGAGTAGTTAACGCACTACTTAAGCACTTGCCAAACTGGGATGTTTAAACCCTGAAAGGGATGCAGTTCCTCAGACAGTGCTCAGATCTATGCAAAAGTGATTAGCGCCACTGATCAGCTTGGTCAGCACAGACTGGAAGGAGACAAATGGGATTGATGAAAGTCGTGCTGCAGTCCCCTAGACAGGAACAGACCTGAGAGAGCACATCTGCGATCAATAAAGGGCCGTGAGCTCTGCTGAGCGTGGGATTTGTTTACTGAGTGTTTCAGTGCGTATGTGTGTGGTGAAACAGTTCGCTCGAGAGTGCAAGACAGCAAACAGCACCAACAGGCTGGACTACACGCCCCACATGTTGCACAGGCCCGATGTTGCCATGCGGCGAAAGGCTCTTCACAGATCTGAGGTTTGGGACAAATCCATCAGTTCATGCATCATTTACCAAACATCACAAACACACCATGTTCGGTTTTGATGACAGACAGCAGGCATACATAGATATGAAACTCCAAAATAACAGTCCACTGCATACTGGAGCTCTGAACTATCACTGTAAAAGTCTGAATAATAATTGTGATTCTGAATAATAAGTCACTTGAAGAGATTACATAACCACAAAGAATGATTTCACTTTTAAACTACGTTGCAAAAACAATAGTGGTGGAGGGAGACACTTCTTTGCATGCTAAAGCAAATTTCACTTTCACTTGACTATATTAAACATGCTATACCTATTTTAAGCATTGCAGTTAGATGTACATGATAATTCATCCTGTCATTCACTGGGTCTGATAAACCATGTCCATGGGTTTAATCCATGCTTTAGGGTGTTCCCACAAGGCTGTTACTTTCTCATCATGACGTCCCCTCCTCCCATTACCTGGTGTCACTCTATGATGAGTCGTACGGGCGGCAGGCCTCCTCCTCTCTGCCCACACTGCGCTCCTGGCATTCTGACAAACTGGCCTGGGTCCCGGAGAGGTCAGACCATCCAGTCCAAGGTATTAAACATTCCTTTCACTCCAGATGGGGTTTAATGCAGTTCGGCCAGCATTTTGAATTAATGTTGGAGACCACTTCTGTAAATCATTGTGGATATCAGTTATTTTATTTTTTTCTTTTATTTGAGCAGAGAGAAAATAACAGTGTCAAATGTGCATGATAAATTGATTTTAAATCAATAGTTTCAATTAAAAAAATAAAATTCAGCCATCATTTACTTACTCTTGTCTCATGTTGTTTCAAACCTGAATGGCTTAATTTTCTTATAAGGAGATTTGTAGATAGCTATTTCTACTAATGAGACAATAATGCGTTCCCATATTTTTTTAAAGTAGGTCTAGTGGGGGATGAAGAACAGAAACCAAGTAGGCTACTTGAGTAAAAGTACAGATACCTTAATAAAATATTACTCTAGTAAAAATTACTTGCTTTAGAATGCACTTAAAACCAAGTGATCAATGAACTGTTTTAATTTATACTAGCCAGCACTAGTCAGTAGTCTGCACTAATAAGAAAGATTAATGCAGACATTGGCCTATGTAGGCTATTGATCTACAATTAATCAAAAAAATGTTTATTATCAAAACTTATGATACAATATCAAAACATTAAACTTCAATATAGTAAAATATCAATTTTAGTTACTTATAATTTAACTGCACAAATATGCAGTCATGATTTAAATTGGAGTTCATTTACAACAATCAACAATCAATACTAAATAGTAACTTACATTTCTCGCCATCAGTTGATCCGATATCCCGTTTCTTGGCTCATTTTGACTGGATTATTGAATCAGTGAGTTGTTGACTCAGGAACAGCTGCAATCAGATCAGTCAGATTTACAAACAAATTGTTTAGTGCAATTTGTAATAAAAGAAAATGGTAGTTTAAGTTATTGATAATAACTCGTCAACATTGCTATTTTTATTGAGTCATTTCTATTACTGTTATGTGACGCTAGTGGCACTGAAACAACATGTGTTTTTTCCAACGCGTTCTCATCCTTTAACGTCATATAGAACGCTATATGACAAAACGGCGCTATACTACGCGCATGGCACACGTTATCGTTAATATAACACGCGCTGTGAGGGCTAAGTTTAGGTGTGGGGTAGGGTGTGCGTGTCACATTCACGCTAAAGGATTTATAACGTCTTGGGTTCGCGTGTTATATTAACGATAAAGGGTGCCATATGCGGAGTATAGCGCCGTTTTTGCATATAGCGTTCTATATGACGTTAAAGGATGAGAACGGGCTGGTTTTTTCATGCCTCTCTTTTTTCTTACTGGCTCCCCCTGTTTCTTACACACATGCAGGCCCTCCAACTAAGTTTGGCCTGGCGGAATCTTGGCGGGCTCGCATGCAACAACAGCGGGCAGTTGTGCCCACACTAAGCGTGTATAAGTCTTCATACCCTCTGCACCCCATCAGCACCTTCTGTCATTCTCGCCACGTCAGCATGCCCAAGCGGCTCTCCAGCAGCCAACACCCTGCCAACCACAGCAACAGGGACCTGGCACTGAAACACAGACCCTGCAGACAGGTCTCCAGTAATCCAGCCGGCTTGCTGTGACCCTTACCCTTTGTCTCTCACCAACCTCAGCCCTCCAGACTACCTTATTTTATTGACCAGTGACTCTTTAAAAACAAAATGAATAGGAGCATTTTGGTATTTTTGAACCAAAACAAATAAAAGAGATACAATACTGCAATGTCGTCCAAATGTTACAATCCAAATACATTTAGAATTTAAGTGAAAGTGACATCTGAAGGCCAAGTATTATCCTTTGCATTTAAGTAGTTTGCTGTGGCAACCGGGGAGCAATTGGGGGTTAGGCGCCTTGCTCAAGGGCACCTCAGTCATTCCCTGCCACTATTAAGAATCAAACCCACAACCTTCGGGTTACCAGACTTTCCAACCATTAGGCCATGACTTTCCCATTTACTGCATTAGTTTTATATTACATTATATTTTTGGGGTAATGCTTCCTTTTACATGTTACCCAGTTACCCATGTAAATACTATGTACTTAATTTAGTAAAATTCCTGGGTAATAACTAGTACTACCCCTAAACCTACCCCTGTTCCATGTACTTACCTTATATTAGCCAGTACTTTCTAGGTAATTACACTGTAAAAGGAAGCATTACCATTTTTTTGCATGTCAATTAAAGTAAAAAGTTGTACAGAAACATTAACATGAATTTCCAAGTGTCTTAGTATTTGGTTTGTCCCATTTGTGTATTTGAATGACAGCATGCAGCAAGTTAGTGTAAGACATGATCCTGATGTCCATCTGAGTTATGGTCTGAGACTTGATGGACTGCTCTTTCTCTGCTTACTACATGTTGGTGTGTATTTGCTGGTCTATTTTTATGAACACTAGTACAATTCACTGTGCACGGGTGAGAGAAATACAGCTTTTGTCACGTTAACAAAAACATGGCAAAAAATTCTTTTTTTTTTTCTCAAAGTACACGACCTGCTCCATTATCATGTGCACTCAGAATCAACAGTTCATTCGGACCATAGCGCTCTTTCTGCTCTTTCTCTGCTTACTATGTTAGTGTGTATTTGCAGGTCTATTTTTATGAACACTAGAACAATTCACTGTGCACGGGTGAGAGAAATACAGCTTTTGTCACGTTAACAAAAACACTGCAAAAAATTCTTTCTTTTTTTTCCACAGTACACGATCTGCTCCTTTATCATGTGCACGCAGAATCAACAGTTCATTTGGACCACAGCGCTAGTTTAGACAGTCGAGTCATTTATCGACACTCTAAGGGGACTTTCATAACTCCTATCTCATTAAGTGTTTAATTATGTTGAATCAAAGTGTTTAATTACACGGAATCGGATGCTATATTTGACGTCCAACCATCTGTGTTCACACTTCTCCTGCTGTGTAGGTTTTATCTCACTGTGTTCTTCTGCTATTTGGAACGTTCCAACTATGTGCCTTTTTGTGTTTGTCTCCGTCACCGACTTCTTTTGTGGCATATTAGTTCTGTTGAGATTCCATCAGACCTTGAAATCTCCCCCACATGATGGTGCTAGAGTTACACAGAGAGCAACGATACATCACAGGGAATTGCATCACAGCACACTCTCCTCTGCATGCCACCTTCTTTGATCACATATGCATACTCGATTGTCACGGTGATTGTATTGTATACCCTCATTAACATAAACTGAATATGTGATTGCTTTGTTTTTGACAGCATAATTGCATTTAAATTTAATTAAGATCCTGGTCACACAAACACCTCCTGCTGCATATTTTGTCAGAACTCATTACTTATTGAAGTCTAACAAAAGAACCAATACTTATTATAGATGAAATCATTTTATTCCTAGTTTTTCAGAAGATACAGAAATGTGCTTGAAGAGGCAAAGCATTAGGTTCTTCTTTCCTTAACCATTACGTCATTAGTTCTCCCTATAATGTTTAATGGTATGCGCACCAAAAAAAAGATAAGCTTTTCCTCTGGACTCTCCAAAGTGTTTCTGTGATTTGCAAAGAACCATAAATCCCATTTTCATGACTACAAGAATTGTGGAAATGTCATGAAAAATTGCAGTAAAACTAAATATAATACAACCAATAATTTACATTACATTTTATCTAAAAAAATATCCTGGTATCATGTAAGATTAACCCATGCACATCCCATGTGATATGCAGAGAAAACAAAAAAGAAAGAAAAGGCGATCCATATAATTATCCAGCTTACATAAATTGTAGTAATGGCAGCCATTCATGTTGTTTTTGAAACCATCTCCACAATTGCAGCTCGGCTTTATTCTACACACAGTATTGATTGGTTAAAATTAGCCACAGTGTTTCAAAAGCGGTATATTTACTGAAACATTTTAAGCACTTGCACAGTACAGTTCCAGGATTTAAAGGTTGATTTAGACATGAGGCCCAAAACAAACAAATAGCAGATTTATTTATCTATCAGTAAGTGCTGTGTAATTCTAGCTGAACAATAATTCAACATAATAGCCTTGATATTTCATCTCAATTGCCACTAATAAGAACATTCGTCTAACATGTGCAAAATATGATCCTGATGTGTTTGCTCTTACCAGACAACTTCCGACTCGAAAGGTCTGACCTTAAACACAAGTTTGTTGAGTGGTCCTGTCGGGCAGCACAAGGATGATTGGAAACAAAATGCCTTTAGCCGGAGATAGCACTTTCAAATCCTGTGCAACAAAGCTAGGAGATACCTCATCTGCAAGAAACCTCAAGGTAAATTGACGGCTCACGCAGTAGATAATGTTGTCCATGGTAACACATTGAAAGGCAGTGCAATGGGGAAGACGTATCGAGGAGCATTCGTACCACAGTCGGGCCACCGCGTGGAAACGATACACGCTGATGCCCAGAGGACTGATGTCAAAACGGTACAAGAAGTTCCTCACAGCCACGATTTCTGCGGTCTTGTCCCTACTACCCACAATCATGCTCTCTCGCCATGTGTTGGTTTTGGGATTGTAGCGCAAAAGGGTGTACCTCAACGTGCCCCCTGCAACAAACAGTTCATCATTGCAAGCCGTGGCCCGGTGAGCTACGGCAAACGTCTCGTTAGGAAGGGGCGCAACAAAGGTCCATTGGTTGGTCCTGGGGTCGTATCGCTCAACTGTTGATAGGCATTCCCCTCCAATGGCATAAAGATGGCCCTGAAGAGACACGAGTTTGCAGTGAGGCCTTGCCTCATTCATGGGGCATATTTCACTCCAAATTGAAGTCACTGGATTGTAACAGTACACTTTCTTTGAAGGGGTCGCTTCACGGCCCAGGCCTTGGAAACCCACAGCGATAAACAGATAATTATCCATGGTGCACATGGCACAACCTTTAGATAACACCTCCTGGGGAATGTGGGAATGAAGATGCCATGTGTCCTTATAATCATCGTAGTAATACATACCGCTGGATGTCTTAACTGATACAGACTCTAAATCTGTAGACTGTGACAGACATTTACTCCAGTCCGGGGACTCCATATCTGCCACTACTAACCACTTCCTTCCTCTCATGCGTTGTGTTTGGATGTGATCACGCTCCCCTGCTTTCAGCCTGCCAAAGAGGCGTGGGTCTCTGAGGACCTGGAGGTAATTATCAGACATGACACGGAGAGCAGCTTGCTGAAGGGCAATGTGACTGTGTTTTTTAGCAAGTGTTAAAGTCTCCAAACAGTTGCCTAAATCAAGCCTTCCTGCTAGACTCTCGAGTTCTGCATTCCCCATGTTCTCTGGAAAGTGTAAGAATTTTGCTCCGGCGACAGTTTCGACTTGTGGTTCCTCTGGCGCATCCTGGTTTGCTATATCAGAGTCTAACAGGCTTGAAGGGATGTCACTGGGTTGTGCTGGAGAACTGCTGCGAGGTGGTAAAGCCCTCTTTGTGGGTGAGGGGATTGGAAGCTCTGAGTCAATGGCAGCAGTAAGATAGCTGTCTTGGCGGATGACTACTTGCCTGCGGTACCTCACAGTGTCCGGTTTGAAAGTTGAGGCTGGCTCGTTAGTAAAACGTGGAGTAATTTCAAGATCTCTCATTAAGAATCTAGAAGGTTGTGGACTTGGTGATCGGGAACGGCCCTTGAAATTGGGGGAGTCCAATGATTTTGACTTAAACAAATTACTGGGTTCATTTTGACAATAGACTGGACTGACAGACCGGGCACGGCTTAAATCTGAGATGAAATGAGAAGAGGACTCTATGTAGTACTCATAGATCTTTCCATGGATGCCTGTTCTACAATTCCCTTGCCCATCCAAGACAAGGTCAGCATTCTCTACTTTGATTTCTGCTTTTGACTGAAAACTCGAGAACATACCCTGGTGATCAAGGTCCTGCCTCAACTCCCTGCCAACACCTGTGCCAGCTTCCAGCTTCTTGACCAGGCACGGGGATCGCCGACCACTTGGACTTTCAGGACCGTTTTCGTTTCGATCAGGAAGTTGTAAAGTTAACCTCGGTTTGACATTCTTTGCCTCAATTGTGTTGCTTGTACCTGCAGGTCCCTCCTTTGCACAATTGTGCATGATTTCAGGGTGAGCCCTTTCCATTGCAACATCTTTAAGGCTTTCTTGCAAGGTTTTCTCTGGAGATGGATGAAAACGATTTTCCGTGTCAGACACCTTTGTCGATTCACTCTGTGGTTCTTGCTCAGTATTGCAGTCGCTTCCTCGGGTAGCTTGCGCACCCTTTTGTTGAATTCTTTCACGTCCTTGACGTCTGTTTCGTGCCCTGGAATTGTAGAATCTAAAGATTAGGGAAACAAATAGCATGGTGCCCAAAGACAGAGTCAGTTTGCCTAGGAGCTGCATGTCAAAGCGCACTCCAAGCAATTCTGCAATTTGCATCTCTGTAGTGAAATCTATGGTGGTCCGCCGGACATTGAATTTTATTTGAAGCCACTCTAGCGTATCCCAGCCAGTTTAGGTTGTAGTTTAGTCTCTGCAAGCAGAAGCACACTGTCAGCTTTCTCTCCTCCCTCAGAGTGACTAAAAACCTGATATGTACAACAAGAGCATTTGCATCCTGTGTTCTCTAAGGGCGGGGACCAGTATCATTCCACCTGGTGCAGGTGATCGCTATGAAAACACATCATCAGACCAAAGTTTTGGAGGTTTATCTAAACCCCTACTTTGTTCCAAGAACCATTCTATTGACAGTATGCAATACAAACTCTCAAAATGTTATCATTTTGAATTTTTCCAGTGCAGAAAAAAAGTACAACGCACCAAAACACAAGACATGCCATTTACATTGCAAATGGAGTGACGACTGCGTTAATACCAGAATATCTTGTTTTAATGGGTGATGTGTCTATATAACTATGAAAATAGATACCATACCCTGGCTATTGCAAACATAATCAGTGAGAATGGTCAATGTAATTTACTTAAGAGGTGGAGTTGGCTGATATACAACACAAATTACATACATAAGACTATATGACCAGGATTCTGCTGTGTGCACAGTAAATACTGAGGATCAAAGTTCTTTTCCATGAACACATGACAACAGAGTTGCTGATTAGCAAGGCTTTGAGAGATGATGTGCGGTAGCTTTGCATTCGCCAAAGGCATTATTTGCATACTCTTAAAAAGAACACTATGTAAAATGGAAGATATCATAACCTGTAATGCCAGCAACTCTAATATGGTTGACTTGCCATCAGAGAAAATGATCAAAATAGCCATAAACACTTTGCTAGACTGAATGCTGTTCTTGTGAGACACAGACTTTGTTTTGCAATGTGATAGCTGTCTTGTAGCTGCACTAAGGAAACATGAACCAGCAAGCTTACTCCTGAATAATTGACAGAGAAGTCACAAAGGTCCACTACCCCTCTACCCCTTCTATCATGTGTCAAGTGAAGAGTTTTGGATCCGCAGACGCAATAATTTGGCAACATGCTGTGGAAAAGAATTGTGAATAGACTGAAACATAGTGAGTGTCAAGTTAATGTCAGACCAAATTAATCCGGATGTACTTTAGCCTTGTGTTTATAGTTTGTGCCAAATTAATTTGTACTCAAGGGAGATACCTTACTGGCTTGTTATAGCACAAATATTGCAACCTAAACATATGAATTACAGAAGATATAATAGAGTATGCCAAGACACCCGTAATGGATTCCTGGTGACTTAATTTTCTCAAGCAACCCAAACAAAGTAAATCACTACTATTGCTTTCCAATTTTAAACAGCATATTAATGAGTCTTCAGGCAAAAAGGAGGGAGATTAAAATTCGGTTTATAAACTTTAATTACTGTAACTGAAATGTTCCAGAAATTCCTGATGATCAAATCTGTCAGAAGCAGTTGAATATGATCATGAAATCTTACAGAAAAAACCTGACAAAATCAATATAAATGTTATTATTATTATTATTATAAGTAGTAGTTGTGTTATAATAATTTTTCCAATAAACATGGGGAGTGAGACCTAAAATAGCAAGGGCCCATTTTCCTGATTTTATTAAGCCCATACAACCACCTGTCTCACCTAGGCTTTAGACATAATCCTTTAATACATGGTGTGTCTAGAAAAGCTTGAATTGCAATTAATGTGAATGTAAAAAAGGAAAGAGATTACTTTGCATGAGGACATCCAGAGTAAGTCAGGGTGGCAGAGGACAAACCCAAACAAGACCATCGAGAGCTGAGCCGCATTCATAGCTGAAATATGAATTGGCAATAATGGCAGCAATATTCCATCTCATGAAGCATTGCTGCAGGTATACCTACAAAAATATGTTTGGGAAAAAGTTTTTGGTTTATAAAAGGCAATCAAGACTATTTACCCTTGCATGTTATTTACAAGTTGTCAGGTGTGTTTACAAAGGGCAAATAAAAGAATATGAAGAATCAGTAAGCACAAATATATGCAAATCAAATGAAGAGAAAGAACATGCATACTGTATGTTACACCCTGTCGTTCCATCATCCATTGTGGAAACACATCCAACAGTCTGAGACTACTAGAGAATATACTGTTTTCTTTTTTTTTGATACATAAATTTAAATGGGCAAACAAATTCATTAGATACTGTGTGTTGGGGTTTATCATTGTACTTTTGTGATATTCAGGTCTTCCGTCCTCCACAATGCACCTGCTGATAGGCCCTTAGACAAACATGATTCTGGGAGACGTCCCTCCTCTTTCACTAAAGCTGAACCTGATATAACAGAGAAACACAGTAATTGAGCTATTCACAATCCATAAAAGCAGAGTCAAACTGGTCACACAACTTTTAATGATGATTATTGTTATTTCATTATATCACCACATAGTATTGACTCAAAAAAAAAAAAAAAGACAAACGGACAATCACACTCCAGTCATTTTAATTGATCATCTCCATGTTTAATACAGGTGATATGAAACAAATGCAACAACCCTGTTTACACTTGGCTTCACTTGAGCTTCCTTTGGGGGGGTGGAGGGGCCGTAATGGTGGCTAACATGATCCTAGCAGTAACTGTTAGATTAGAGAGAGGACTGTACACGATGCAGGTCACTGAATATGCGACAAAAAACTTAAGGACAGGTAGGCGACAAACAGATGAGGAGGGGAAATCCTCTTTGAACGTCACATGCACCAACAACCCCAGAGAAAAGCTGACGCCTTTCCTCTGCGGTTGAAAACAGTCACACGGATGTCATAGATACTGAACGCATGAAATCAGATCATAGAAAGGCCACTGATTTCACAGTTTTTCTAAAAGCCTGGGTTGGATTTCGGGGTTGGGGATAACCAGATGCACGCAATAAAGCCAAAACCTGCTATACCCCCTTGCATCTTTCTCCCAAACCCGTATTAATTATTATTTTTTATTTTTTTTTCTGCTCTGTAATATACTTTTCATTATTTACAGGGATGTACACAAAATACACTTATAAAGAGGATCTTCCATTTCTTTGCAATAAAATGTCACAGGACGTTTTGTATTGTCTCTTTTTTGTTACATTCCAGCCGCGAGCATTCAAGAAAACAAAATGGAAAAGTATTGTGACCAAAAAAACACAAATGGCGTAAAACATGGTCCTTAAAAAGGGGGTGTGTTCGAGTCCTGTTTGTGTCAGTGTGCAGTAATTCTATGGAGGCAACTTAAGAACGGCTAGTTGGAACTGAAGTGACAGCTTTGTCAGCAACCCACAATTCCTTAATGTCTTTTCTCCACACGCATGAGATTTTTGTTCAGCTCGATATTTGTTCAAACCCCAAATGCCTTTTTTGCTTTTCCGAACGATTTCGTCTCGGTTGATTGACAGGCAAGTTTAAGGAGAAAAAAAACAACGTTCTGTGTGGAAAGGGGCAGACGGTAAGGTGGTGCTTTTTCTCATATTCAGCACGTTATTTTCATTTCATCTTATTTTTTATTCATGATCATCTCCATTTGGATCTTTTTTTGTGTTCACAAAAATAGGATGGTGCGCCCCCTGTTGGGGGGTTCAGGTTCTCCCACGGATGAAAGCAGTCATGGTCTGGGGAAGGCTTGAGTGCCTGTGTGTGAAGTGTGTGCATGTGTGTGTGTGTGTGTGTGCCTGACTGGAGAGGAGGCGTTTGTGTGCGTCTGAATCATGGATATTCACGTCAATTCAACAGTCAGTGTGAGAATAAGTGGTAGGCATATCAGTCCAAGCTTGTGCAAACCAGGAGCTCCATCTGAAAGAAATAATAAATATATAAAAGTAATTAGTATTTGGCAGGAAGTCGATCATCAAACCTTGGTCTAAACACTTGGTTTGAAACAAACACACAGCCCTGTCTTAATGCACTGTAAAAATGAATACGACTGAATATGTTAAATCTAATCAATACAATTGAGGCAACAGATTACAATCAATATTATTAATTAAATTTAACAAATTAGCTTGAGTAACAATTAACCAAATGAATTAATTAAAAGTTAACCATTTAAAATGAGTAGAATTTACACTTTTTTTTTTTTTTTTTTACAAAAATATCAGAAAAACATTAGTTTTTAAAATATCGGAAAAACAAATATAGTTCAGTGATTTTGGTCAAATGATTGTAAATTAATGATTATGTTAAAACATAACCAACACCAACAAATCACCTTTTCTATTTGTTCATCTGGCGGTTATAATTCACGTACAACATCTAAAGTTAATGATTTCAGGGTCAAGAGCCCAATTAAAGCAAACACTGATCACCATAATGATGATTTAAAAATGACAGTTTTCTCCTTCAGTGGTTCTGCTCGTTATCATCAGGCGTCTTCAATGATGGCAATAAAAAAAAGAGTTCTTAATTCATCTTTGACGTCAGTCTGTTTTTCCGATATTTTTGTTTAGAAAAATTTGTACATTTTGATCATTTTATATGGTTCACTTTTAAGTAATTAATTTGGTTACTTATTACTCAATTCAAATTTGTTAAATTTAATTAATAATATTGATTGTAATCTGTTACCTCAATTTTATTGATTAGATTTAACATCTTCAGTCGTATTCATTTTTACAGTGAGTTCACCCACAAACAAAACGTAGGCTTCCGTCATTATTAACTAACACACATCATTTTAAAACTTTACGATGTTTTGTGTGTGTAACACGAGAGAGTTTTGAGAAGTTATTATCCCCATCTTCTTCAAAAATGACAAAAGAAAGATTTATACAAAAATAGTGTATATGATTTGTGCGCTTTAGATTAGTGTAAGAAAAAACAGACTAACATTTATTCATTATTCAATCTCAAACTGAAATTCAGTTATGCAGATCTCAAATTAAATATTCAAAACATTGGATGTCATAACATTTCATAGGGATATATCAAATAAATCATAGGGATTTTTTCGGAAGCAAGGGTGAGTAAATAATGACACACTTTTCATTTTTGGGTGATCTATATCCCAAATGTAAAGGGTCTTATAAGGAGAAAGCAGAGTTCCTCAGTTTTTGCGTGAGACCCATCTAGCTGAGGTACAGTGGGCTGTATGAGCTGGTTTTCTCAGGTACTTCGCTGTAATTGTCTAATGCACTCTAAAAGGTTTGAACAAGCTGTAGAGTGGTGGTGGATCAGTGGGGCCAGATCTTTCATGCATACAGTACTACACAGTGTTCAATAAGCACAAATGATGATGGCTGTCATAAGTATTATGGGCAATATTTCTTCAGAGCTAAAGTAATTTTATTACCATCTCTCCCATTTTCATTGACAAAACAAGTGGTAATATATAACATTACTTCTACATTTATGGCTTATATTGGTGTTGGTGCTACAATTAATATAACATAAGTACCACTTCATATCTATAATATGAATAATTTGTTTTCTTTTATGGTTATGTTCAGAAAGGAATACTAGCATAGCGCAGCGCAGTATACTGTAAACAGATTAGTCTAGTGATCAGTGATAGTATCTACACTGGACGTGGCCACGAAAGACCCACTCTACTTCTAAAGTACCAACGCATTCTCATCCCAAGGGGTCATCTAACTGACAATTTTGACCATGCTTCATGACCCATGATCCTAGGGCGTCATTTAACTGACGCTAAAGGGTGCCTAAAGCGTCAAATATTGAAGCACGGTCAAAATGCTTCCCAAGGCGTCATCTAACTGAGAATGGGCTGCAAGTACTCCACTCTGGAGCCACAAATATAGAACATAATACCATGTGCTGTATAAAACCAATTATGAGCCCAAATGACCATTAGTGAACAATATGAATCACAGCATCACTGCTGCGTACTGGGGGTTTGTGAGTGGATGATGCAAATAAAAACCTTGCAATGCTGAAAAATACAACTTTGCATTTATTTTGGAAGCTGTAAGTAACAATCAAAAACTATTATGTCTGATTCATATGAAATATTATTTGTGTCATCGAGTGTTTTAACCAATAAATAAGTATTGCTTATCTGTCTGCTGGACGGTTTACTTTTAAATACATCATCTCTTTGATTTACATTTACATTTATTCATTTCGCTCACGCTTTTATCCAAAGCTACTTACAATTGCTATATATGTCAGAGGTTGCACGCCTCTGGAGCAACTAGAGGTTAAGTGTCTTGCTCAGGGACACATTGGTGTCTCACAGTGGATTCGAACCTGGGTATCTCACACCAAAGGCATGTGTCTTATCCACTGCGCCATCACTACTCTGTTCTCATCCCGAGGAGTCATATACTGACGCTTTTGTCATTTCGTCTACATCCAACGCACATGGCACCCTTTAGCGTTAATATGAGACGCAGATATATATGGGCCAGAAGGTGCCTCCTAGTGGTCTAACCCTAACACTACCCATAAGTGAACAAAGCTCTGTGCGTGTTACATTGACGCTAAAGGGTACCATGTGCGTTGAATTTAGACGAAATTTCAAGGTTGTCACTATATGATGCCCTAGGATGAGAATGCATGGGCCATCACCACCCCAAATGCAACAACCTGTCACGTTTAAAAAGAACCCACATATATCCTCTAAATCATTTTGTGATGCATTTAATTCATGTTTAAGATATTACTTATAGAGCTTAATAGATAATTAAATTCATGGTTTTGTGCTACGTGCTCGAGATGTATAGTATAGGCTGCATATTTTGGTAAATGCATTAGCCCATGCAAACAGAAATGAACATACTGTGCAAAGTATTAAAATATGTATGTATGGTAGTTTAGCATTCTGAACATACCCAGCACTTTATTTATATATTTAAAATAAGGATGCAGCAGTGGAACTCCAGACTTCTGGCCATTTGTGAGCACTAGTCTTTAGGGTGTTATTTTGTGAGTCGAGAGGGTGTTTGAGATTCAGACACACGTCAGACATGGCGACCTCCCGAGGCCTTGTTCTACAAGCCATTTGACTTGCATACGAGGGGCATCTGAGGCTCGACTCAAGATCAGCGCTCACGTTGACCTGATTCTGTCCTTGCTCTCACACACCTGCCCTGCCGCATTTGCATATTCAAATTTACATCCGTAGATGCGGCGGAGCAGAGGAAAGGGGTGCGGTGAAGGGTTTCGGGTGAGGCAAAAGAAAGCAGGGAAAAACATGAGAAGTAAAAAAAAAAAGGGCAGAGGCCTCATTTCCACCCTTCTGCCTGACAGTTCTTCATCTTTACATATGAGTCTCTAAGAAACTGTAAATGAGCCAGCACTGAATGTATAAAACAACTGCAATCCATCACTGATTTATATTTGCTGTGGACTCGCTGGTGCATTGGTAAGTGATGGCTCACTTCTAGAATCAAAATGATGAAAGCAGCAAGCCTTCGCGAGACACATGGCCTCTTGAGAGGAGGAGAGGACGGAGAGAGAACGGAGACAATAAAAACACAGTATGCGGCTTTAGAAAATCTCAGACGGGGAAATAACTAAAAAGTAAATAACCATTACGGCATTTCCCATTGCCTGGATAGTATCTGAATAGCAGTGTTGTACAGCACCCTTTCAATCTACAAAATAACTGGTTATTGGATCTCTTGTATTCTCAGTATGATTATAGATAAAAGTCTATACTTTTACTTGTTGTATAACTGTAATTTATCAAACCACAGTTCAGTTCATTTCCCAATTATACCATGCGCAGGAAGAAACGCTGTTGATGAAACATCTAGCACTTAGACAATGTAGGTTATACTCTATATGATGTGTAATTCAGTCAATAGTGTCTAGTTAAATCATGTAAAAAAAAAAATAGGATTCAATACAGTCATCACATGACCCATGTTGAACACAACAAGAACAAGTAACATGTTACAAAATCAGTTTGATTATTTGGCAGATTATTCCAAATTTAATTAAAGTTTACCTTTTGGGAGTCCTATCAATTCATCAGTCAAGACAATCTCTGAGGTTGAAATAACTTTTCATTCCATTCACTGTTGAAATGGAAGATCGTGTTGTTGAGCAATATATAATGGGATGCTGTATATTGACCTCGCATTGCTTCTTGATTGTTTATTAATTTTGAAATAGTACTTTGAAATAGTTGTCACATGACCAGTGTTGTTATTGCTAACTAAAACTAAAACGATTAAAGATAGTTTGTGTTAATTGAGGAATAAAGCTGAAAAATAGAAGCTAAATAGAAATATAAACAGGTAATAAAATGGCGAAAGCACATCACAAAATTAATAAATACTTAATAGTATATAAATGCTAAAATAACCCTGCACATGACCTTACAGTGTTGCTTATTTAATTCAACAACTGGTGTCTAGTTTTAATCTCAGAAATAAACAGTTATTTGAAAAACGTTATACAATTTTGTGTCATTTTTTTTTTTTGGTGAATATTCAAGGAGATATTGCTTTTGGTTCAAAATGAAAGATCAAGAGTGCAATGCATTGTCGCATCCAGTACTCTGACCTTGCTTCATCTCGCTGTATATCTGTATATATATATATTTTTAAACTTTAGTTTTCCACTCAGGAAGAAAACACTGCTTCCCTTTTGTCATGTTGAATTAATCAAAGAGTCTTCTCAAACTAGAGTAAAGAAGAGGCAGCAAAAGCTTCACACAGCCAATGAATATAATAAAGGCCTTCAAATACTTACTGTTTGGATTCTGTGTGTTTTTCATCATACTTGGGTTTTCTGCAGAACAGAGGAAGAGGAGAAGGAGTTGGTTATAAAGAGGTGGAGAGGGAGAGAGAAATAGTATATTATTAGATAATCCAAAGGATAACCATCATAGGTTTGTGGTCTAATGAAGGATAAAAACTGCAAATCTCACAGAGACAAGACTAGAATACCGCCAAAGAGCTATCAGCAGCCAAAGTTCAAGTTCACCCCTATTCTTGGCTGACTTCAATGTAAAATCCACAAAAGACTAGAACCTTTTGAACTTTGAGTTCTCTTTGAAAAAAAAAAAAAAAAAAAAAACAACAGAAAAAAACCCCACCAAAATCTTTTCTATTTTTTCTCAACTGATACCATGGCATCAAAAATCTATTAACAAGCTTCCTTTCTCCTAAATGCTAATCTTTGCTCTTTAATACAGCTGATGGGCTTTAATGAATGGCTATTGAAACAAGTCAATAGTAGCCCAGTTCAAAGGCTCTAATCACCATTCTCCACTCTCCGACACCCGTGTTCAGACTCAAAACCACATTTGAACGAGGTGGATGATGCAGGATACACTTGGGTGTTACATAGACATTAATGCTCTTCCACGTGAACCATTTCCCAGGTGACGTCCTCTCCAAAGAACCACTTTCCACCAAATGGCCTCCTGTGCTCAGCCCAATGATTTGTAGATGTGTCTCAATGTAAAGAATTGCACAGCACATGCTCATCTAAAATTGAACATGATGGACCGACCACTTAATGTGGTAATCATATGGAAAAGTGACAAATTCTTCAAAATTTGCAATGGAGGGTGGGTGAATAATGAGAAAATTTTCAATTTTGAGTGCCCTATCCCTTTTAGTTTAGCAAAGGTTGTGTTGTACATGATTGTGCATTATTTTGAGGAGAAAAAAAATTGGTTGAATCTGCTATAAACAACTGATTCAATTGACCATAAGTGGTGCAATAGTATGTTCACGGCTGATGATGGACCATAAAGTATGCTTGTTGTCCTCAGCCTTGGGTGTCATTCAGATTATCCAGAGGAGCACCGACTGTCCTTTATCTTCCAAAGCACATCTTTGATTAGAACTGCGCTGATGCTATTGGCAGATCTCCCATAAACCCTTATAGCCTCGAAAAGTTTGGGTTTGGGGAATTAGTCCAGGGGTGACAAAGACAAAGGCACACACACAAAGTGTCAGCAAACAATTTCTTTCTAACATCAATGGAAACAAAAGCCAAGACTTAGGGGGATGGGTGGGGGGGGGGGGGGGGGGGGGGGGGGGGCACAGCATCTGTTTCAGCAGCAAAGCATGGCTAGACAAAACCACAGGGGAATGAAATTATCACACAAAAGAGCCCATTTTTCTTTTAACAAGTTGTTGACAATTTGATATTGTGCTAACAAAAGACAATATACCTTAAGGAAAGCCATCTGTGAACCAAACATTTTAGAGGTACAAATGGTCATGTGTAAATGTAGTCATCTATCTTACATCACACATTTTTGGTATAAGCCACTTTTCCAGCTTAGTTTCCAGCACTTTCTAGTGAACAAATATGTTATTTTCATTGACTAAAATTAGAGAGAATTTTACTAAAATGAATGAATATGACATATATAGACTTCTAATATATATATATATATATATATATATATATATATATAAACCTAATAAAAACTTTTATTTAGTGTATTTAGGATAGAAAAAGGAGTTAATGCTGGAGCGACTCACCAAAAACAATGAGGCGTGTGTGTGTGTCAGTGGAGCCCAATGGATTCTGGGCCGTGCAGCGGTACATGGAGCCATTGAGTTCTGCAGGCACTCGTTCCAACACCAGTTCCTTCCCATCTTTCTCGGCGCTGCCGTCCAGGAGTCTGCCACCCACCCGAGTCCAGGTGAACAGAGGCTCAGGAAACACCTCATTCTGGAAGTAGTGTGTGTGTGTGTTTAGTACACAAGAATGTGTACATTAAGGAAAAAAGATGAAGAGAAAAATAATCAGTTCAACTCCTACATACAGAAAGGGATCCACAATAAATTGGTACTGAATCAGTTATCGGCCCAATTGTACATGCCTTTTCCTATTTTTACATTTGCTGTCATCTAAGTACAGTTATTTTTTTAACAGACACTTAAAAAACAAACAAAAACTAACATATGGTTTTTTTTTTTTATTTATTTAGTTAAAATACAATAGAAATTATTTTAAATAATTATGAGCTTATTGGTATCACCAGAATATTAATATAAGTGCAACTTGTTAAATTTTCAATAATTTAAACCCATTTTGAAAAACACCTACATTTTTTTTACTTAAAAAAAAAAAACAATCAACAATCAATACCTTTTTTCAGTTTGGAAGAAAGGACAAAAACAAGAGATATAAATCTTGTACCATGTAACCAACTCATCAACAATTTAGGCATTTCTTGTGGGAATGTTAGGGTTTTGATGGGTTTTAGTGGGGCAATGAAAAAAATACCACATCAAACAGGTCCACAAGAGGCAAAAGAATATAAAATATTCTTATACACTCCTTTACAGAGGTCCATGGTGTATAGCATTGTCTGTAACTACAGTATGCCTGGAAGCCCACTCACACGATACTAAAATCTTTCATGTCTATTTTGAACAAGTCCTTGCATTTTAATACTTGTGAAAGCTCAATATAAGATGGTTTGATTCTACAAAAAACGACAGGTGTGATGAAACCCAGAAACAAGGTAGAAAAACTCTGTGCCTGAGCCAGGGCTACATCCTGATTCGTTTTGGATCTATCTTTCCTCTGCTGATCAAGCCAATCTACCCGTGTTCTAGGTGTGATAGGTGACTGGCTGGCACAATCCATCTAACTTCACAAAATCACGTGGCTTCACTGGGTGACCTTTGATAATGGTTCATTGGAGAGTGTGGCTTGGCTGTGTGTCACTGGACTTCCACATTCACACCATGACTGCAATGAAATGAGTTTGCACTTGCTGGTGGAATTAGGTCAGATCCAGATCAAAAATATCCCCCGTGGCACATGGTTTAGACCAGGATGTACTGTAATAGTAAGACAAGCTCTTGGAGAGCACAAATGCTTTTGTATTCTATTCAAATACAAATTTCCAAATTAGAAAGGAAGGAGACACCAATGTGACCCCTCCTGTTGGTGGATTTACTAAAGTCAAAGTAAACCAAAGGGGATATTGAGTCTGTTTTTTTTTTTTTTTTGTAATTTGAATTGCAAGGCAGTATTTAGTTTTCTGTGTTAACATTTATCTACATGTGAAACCCAGGGCTCTGGAGCAGCTAAGGATAAGGGAGATGTTTTTCCAAATAAATCTTCATTGGCTTCAAAATCCTCTGAAATCCTTTGTGTAAATATTAAGATCCAAACTGGATTTATGTCCCCGTCAAGCCTGTTTATAATGACCATTCTTTCTATTATTTAAAGCTGTACTTCAAATATGCAAATTGTGGGTGAAATAAACACACAGATCTGCCAGACAAACTACCCATGCACCAACCAACTACCTCCACCTTCGCAGGTTACTAAGTGTTTTTCCCATTCAAAACCCCAAAAGAGAGGGCATTCTTGTTAAAAAAAAAATCCAGTTTAAGATTGTCGCTGTGTTTTTGAACATGGATTCTAGCTGAACTAGTCTGAACTTGTCCAGGCTGGTTATTAGTTGGTCTCACAGGACATTGACAGGTTTAGACTGGGATTGTTGCCCATAACTGGTTCTGTACCACCTGCAAATGGCCAGTTTATATCTGGTAAAAATAGTGACAGTCTAAATCTGCTAATGACCAGTATAGACCTGACAAAGACCAGTAAAACAACAGGGAAATTATCTGTTTTAACCATCACCAAGCTACCTGGATTTTCCAGGAGGGATACAACAGAACTACAGTAACATTCCTTTAAATTCTTGACACAAACGATGAAATAGCGTAAAGTAGATTCAGTAATGATAGCATATCGGGTCTCATTTCTTTCCACCTGAATGCTGTTGGCTAGACACATCTCTTAGTCAGACCTGTCAAAAAGATTGGGTGGATCATCACCAAACTGTGCTGTGTTTATCTGTTGGGGGAAGATTTTTTTTTTTTTACCCCTTGGCAGACGGTGATAGTTACACTGAGACAATCTCCCTGCTTCACTAGGTTTGTGGAAGCTGACGGACTATTGATGCAAGTATAAATTTGCAGCCGCTGACAGTAAAGCACTCCTGGCTACCTCTGTGCTCGCACCTGTTTTGCTAGCTAGTTTGACAAGAACAAACAAAAGAAACAAAATCGCTAAAAGCTGCAGTGAAATACATCAACAAACTGCTGATTTGTTTTTTTAATCAGATGCTCTCATGCCTTCTGGTGAGATTACAAAACAGAACACAAACACAAGTGAGAGGAGTTTAGCATTAGCAAAGAGAAGCCAGATGTTAGCATAATAAATAACTCTGCCTTATTTCTGGGGCTATTCTTGTCAAGCATGGGTTTTTCACAGCAAAAAAATAAATAAACCATCTTGATCAGTTTTCATGTCTTGTACCATTTTATAGGAAAACATCCGTTAAACAAAATACATCTATATTAGACGCAAAATGGCATATGTTAAGACTTGTTTTCAGAAAATATACAACTTTACATTAAATTAAACTAGTACACTGTAATACTAAGTTTATTTTTGATTATGCTTCTTAACTCATTTTAATTAAGCACAAATATGACAAAATTTTGTAAGATTTTATGCTTAAAAATAGAAAAACTCTTTTTGACAATGGGCTATGAAAATAACTTGCTAGTTGCTATTTATTCTCTGAAAGTCTCACATAATTTAGAAGTACAAGTAAATGTGTCTTGTTTTGAGGATGTTTTAACATCCTACATTTTTTTCTGATATTCTTATTGGAAAACAAAACCAAATTATTAGGATTTTTTTTTTGCAATGCTCTGAAACACCAATTATTTCCTTTAAAGACACACTATGCAAGAATTGTACCTAAATATAACAGCTTCGAAGTCATTTTGGAGGTAAACAAACTCATAGTACGGCGAATCATCCTGGAATTAAAGCTGGGAAAACCAGCAATGCAAGTTTGAGAGGAGAGCCCCCGATAAATCTCGCGAGAATCACGGTATGCTTTACGGCAACGACGTCACACACATCAACAACAACACATGAAACATTAAGACACTTGCGTGAATTTCAGGCGTGATACTCGACGATGGAAAAAGCAAAGAAAACGCGGTCGGAAAAGATAATCTGACCGCATGAGGAACCAAGCACTGGATGCAACAGTGATGCTGACCTGGCGATCTTGTTGATGGACTAGTAAGTAAATATATCTAAGTTTGTGTGCATTTTATTTTGTGATTTCACCGGAAAGAATAGAGAGTGTCACCAACGGCGATAGATTGAAGAGCGCATCCGAGTGGAGACTGCACACGCGCCACCAGATAGGGTGACCAGACGTCACGAAATCTAAGCTGTTGTCCCGAATCCGGCCCTCATTGTCCCGAAAAAGCAAAATCTTGAGTAGTTACTGTCTGATAAAATATTAAAACTGTTTGTGGAGTTTGAGTCGGTCCCTGCCGTCGGAACATGGAACAAATGTGAATCATGTTATCATTTAGCGAATTCATGACTTAATTTTAAGAAATTTATACATTTTAGTGTATTAGTTTTGTTCCCTTTGTTCTGTCTTTATGGAGACGACAATGAAATATAGAGCCCTAACAACAGAAAAATCAATTAAAAAATTCAAAAAGATAACTGCAAGTTAAATGGCATTTCATCCATTTTTGTCTATAGACCATTTACAAAACATCCTTATTCTTTTATTTGACTCTTATCTTATCTCAAAGCCGATATGAACCCATTCCTTCCCAATAACCTTTTTGTGAGTTGCAGCCCTAAGTGCTTTTCAATAGATCACTTTCAAAGTTTTTTTTTGTTTTGTTTTCATGACCTTTAAAGGACTTTGAAACCCCTCTATTTTGATTTCATCGCAACTTAAATGATTGAACGGTTTGAATTTGTCAGACGCAGTGCAACCCTCCTTGGACAGGCTGAACCATTTGGATTAATAGCTCATGGATAGCAGCAGCGGGGTCAGGTGCTGACAGATACATGTGTTACATTACACACTCAGTAAGAATGGTCACTATAGCTTTACATCACACAGGCTTAACACGACATGTAGGACAACCCTCCTCGTATCCAAAACTGAACTTGGCCCTGGTTTCGTAACCCCCATGCACTTACCACTGGAGATCCTACCTGGAAACCTTGGACGGTGATGCGAACCGTATCCCCTACCTTTGCCCTGGTAGGGGATATCACAAGCCTGGGGCCTTTAGGAGCCGCTATGAAGGGGAACAAGATAAAATAAATTGAGTTTTTGTTGGGCAACATTAAAACAATAGCACAGTATTAACAGACTAAAGACATGGTGTTTGACTTGGAGGTCAACTTGGAGACTCTTGGTTTCCTTCATTGAAATTGCTGAGGAGTATTTATTTCCCAAGAGGGACAAGGACCTAAATTGGGTAGACACTCATTACTGAAGAAGAAACAGAGCGTGCAAGGCAAACGGTGGAGGAAGTAAGATAAGAGACACTTAGAGAACTAATTCCCTTGTCTTGTGTGGACCGAATCTCCCAGTTGGGTTTAATTTGGTCTCAGAGAATGGCTGGGATGTGATGAAGGAAAGGAAGGTTAAAACATCATATTTTGACCTTCTCGGGCACAGAGGATTTCGCTTGTGTACTCGGGGGAAAGATAAGAAAGTGATTTCATACGTCTGGAAAGTGAAACCACAAGTTTCTCAAGCGAAACTTTCCTCGATTTGGCAGTACGAGCAAGACGCTTTATAGCAGTGCTGTCCCATGTTAAGTGGATCTGCACCGTTTACTATGATCACCAGCATCCACTCTGCATAGCCCTGAGAACCATAAAACAAGTTTTGTGAGCCATGTGTTTGCACTAACACATAATTCCAGAGTGAAGCTTAGTAAAGGCAAATCAGACTTGAAATTGTTCAAAAAATACATCCCACTGTGGCCTTTTTTTAACCCTCATTATGACTAATGCTACGCTTTGGCTCCCACAACACATACAAATAATCCAACTACTGAGAAATATGTGAAACAATGGCTAATCATGCTTTTAGCCATCAATCAACCACAGAGTGTCCAGCAAAAGCTAATGAGGCATCAGGCCAGTCTTAGTCAGTTTAATGATTACCCCCTGGTGCTGCTTAATGGATTATAATTTCCGCTCCTACATTTGTAATGGGTCCTATGAATGTGCATTTCACACATAAATCAAGTTCTGTCAGGACACTACACTGAATACACAGAAATCCTCTTTTACTAGCTTTCCTATTATGGAAATGATTTGGGATATTAGCGGCCAGGCTCTGCAGAGTGGAAAAAGAGATGTGAAATGCAATGCACAAGAGAGATTAAGAGTTTGTCAAGGCATGAATCATGACTCAACGACTCCATTGATTTTCCCTGAGAAAACAGTTGAAAAACAAAAGGAGACCATTGATAGGGCCTGTGATCTGACAGAGCAATGGGCACTTGAAGACTGACCCTGCCTTTTCCGTACCAAGTGGATGAATTAACGGATCAATACCTTGGATTGCCTAACCCAAGACCTAACCACAGGAGTTGACAAAAAAAAATTCACTAAGCTGTGATATTTTCCCATCCATGATGCCAGGTAACGATTCTGCCATTTCCGTCTCTTTTTTTAAAGAAAACAAAAAGGGTAAATTGCACCGTTTAAACGGTATTTTTAACAGAATAACCCTGAAAAAGCCTCATAAAAAGCTCGCTGTTGAAGTGCAGTGATGGCCAGATATCTGGAACCAACTCCAGGATCCAAAAAAGTACTGTACCTGAAGGCCGCAGAGCTGTCGACTTTTAGGCTTCACTAGGTTAGAGAACTAGGTTTGAAAGTTTCAAATTTTTAGTTTTAATATTAGCGGAGTATGAAATTGGGACCTTTAGGAGCTGCTATGGAGGGAAATAAGGGGAAAATACTGTAAGCTAAGATTGTGCTACCATGTCAAGTGTGGCTCTGGGCTAACGCAATTTAACCAATTAAGATCTCAACCCAATAGAGCATATTTGGGATGTGGTGGAACGGGAGCTTCATGTCCTAGATGTGCATCCCACAAATCTCCATCAACTGCAAGATGCTATCCAATCAATATAGGTCAACATTTCTAAAGAATGCTTTTAGCACCTTGTTGAATCGATGCCACATAGAATTAAGGCAGTTCTGAAGGCCAAAGGGGGTCAAACACAGTATTATTATGGTGTTTCTAATCCTTTAGGTGTGTGTGTGTTTTCCCCTGCCTCAAATTTAGCCGTTCGTTTTTGTGACGTCAATAAAACGGACGCTCCCTCCCACGATTGTTGATTGACAGCAGCATTTCAACACAGACCTACCCTGAGCCATCATAGTGTCATCATAGACCGTCATTGTTGATACGCTGGATCAGAATGGGTCTAAGTGATTGCATAGATGGTAAAAGAAAGAGCGATTGTGGTGTTCTGTTCTTGGGTGTAATAAAAAAACTCAGCAGTTCGAATTTACAAACATCAAAATGACTGCTGAGTTTTGTTTTCGAAGGGTATATTCTCCACGATCAATGTCAATGCGCTCATGTTTGCGAGAATCATTTCTCACCAGACTGCTTTATAAACTACTTTATGAACGTTTCCTCTGCACCTCCAAGAGAATTTATGAGTTTATAATCTTTGCAAATCACAAAAAAAAAACAGTTTTTCCTGACCATTACCTGTAACATAATCTCAGTTCTCAGTTCTCTACCTAGCCAGTGCATACAAAGATGGATCAATGTGACATTATGTCAACCAACCATTCAGAAATCCTCAATCCTTAATTGTTGATCTTCTTTGTGGCCGTCATCTTGTTTCCAGGTCCGACTCTGGTTCAAACTGATACGATTGCACAGATGTGTCCTCAGAGACTCCCGCTGCCATTCTTTCTCCAAAATATACCCTCAACTGTTGTCAAGGAAACACTCCATGTGCGTTGTATCAAAGCACCCGCAGAAGGGGCAGAGTAAGCGAAGTTCATTATCATTTAAAGGCATATGCACTGAAATGGCGTGCTGAAAACTGTGCTGTTTTTGACCAGGTAAAATTAGTGTTCTTAAACAGCCCATTCTCACCCCCAAGGCGTCACCTAACTAGCGCCTAAAACGTCAAATATTGAAGCATGGTCAAAGGTGACGCCTTGGGGTGAGAATGCGTTGTCTTTTACAGTATATATTACAAGTATATTACAAAGTTTTCATTTAGACCCTAAACATTCATATTAACTTGAACAAATATGGCATTATATGACCCCTTTAAATAATGTCATACTTGAGCCTGGCTTCTACTCAGACTTGTTTGACCAAACACGAGATAATGACCATGTCTCTTGTGCTTCTATGGTCCACCGAACTGTGAAGCCACTGAAACTCTAAATGGAGATATAAGGATGTTTGAAGATTAGTTCACACTCCCACAAACCACCCATGAACATCTGTGTACTTATTATCAGTCTATTGGGTAGAAGAACTTGGCGTGCAGCATAGATCATCTTTAGCCTCTGGATGTGAAAAATAACTCATTCCCCTTCTGTGTTTTGCTGAATCAGTAGCACCTTCACCCATGCAAATCCTCACTGCTGAGCCTGGCTCAGCTTTAATTATGGAGAGGCACTGACTGAATCACTGCTTATTTGGACATGACTGACAGACAGCCAAGTCAGGGCAACAAGCCCAGCCGTGATGCTCTGAGGTGAGAACACCGCCTCCATGGACCAACCGCATCCATTTAGGACACCATGTGAGACTCGAATGCAATACAAATTTGAGTCACTGTAAAGATGTTTCTGTCTCATGTGAAAATATTAAAAACTGTGAAAGATTTATGACTTGAGAATGCTCTTATAACTTGCCTTTCATTTTCTGAGTACAGGTTAGTGGATCACCTACACTGTACACCAGAAGTGTCAGGATAGTAAATGGAATAAATAAAACAGCCTTTTCCCCTAAAGTCATAATGGAACGGAAGTTGCGACTGAATGTCAAATAATCACAGTTTATCAGTTTTCACACAAATATTAAGCAGCATAAGTGTTTTCATCATTCATATAATAAGAAATTGTTTCTTGAGCAGCAAATCAGCACATTTCTGAAAGATCATGTGACACTAAAGGCTGAAGCAATGGCTGCTGAAAATTCAGCTTTGCCATCACAGGAATAAATCATTAATCATTAAAAATATACATATTAAAATAGAAAACAGTCATTTCAATTGTAATAACATTTCAAAATACTACTGTTACACTGTTAGACCTTACCAGTTTTTTTACAGTAAAATACTGGCAACACTGTTCCCAGTAATTTACTGTAAAAATGCACTAAAACTAATAAGTTGTATTTTTTAGTTAACTTGAGTTTTAGTGCATTTTTACAGTAAATTACTGGCAACAGTGTTGTAAAAATGCACTAAAACTAATAAGTTCTATTTTTTTAGTTAACTTGAGTTTTAGTTCATTTGGTTACACTTTATTTCGATAGTCACTTTAGACGTTCTACTAATTATAAGTAACTTTTCAACTACACGTCAACTAACTCTCATTAGAGTAGTAGTATATTATAGTAGACTGTCAGTAGACTGTTAGGTTATGGTTAGG
The DNA here is from genome assembly GCF_016745375.1 of Pimephales promelas. The sequence goes on from NW_024121188.1 coordinate 7,553,027, forward strand.
TGTTAGGGTTCGGGTTAGGAGAATAAGTTTACTTGTAGTCGCCAAGTTACTTATAGTCAGTTGAATGTCTGTTGGGGGACCAACAAAATAAAGTGTTAGCAGATATTAAGCTGACAATCTACTAATCCTCTAATGACAGTTAGTTGACATGTAGTTGAAAAGTTACTTATAGTTAGTAAAATGTCTACAGTGTACTATCGAAATAAAGTGTTACCGTTCATTTTTACAGTAAATTACTGGCAACAGTTTTGCCAGTATTTTACTGTAAAAAACCTGGTAAGGTCTAACAGTGTTACCACATAAAAAATATGGTAGTTATGAGATAAGAGACAATTAAAACCAATAAACTTAATATTTTTGGTTGTATATTCTTTGGGCGAAAACAAAGAGAAGCCGAAATAGTGCTCTTCATCTTTTTTTTCTCAAGAAACCTAGGTGCAGTTCAATTTATGGATAGTTCTTCTTGTTTTATTTAAAGGATGCAAAACAACGTAAAACGTTATTTAAAACCAATGAACAAATCTGGTATCAGAGCAAAAACAGCTTTAGAGTTATAAGAGTTAAAAAACGAAATAAACGTAGATCTAAAAATATAAAAAAAAGATAAGTAAAAAGTATTCATTTTGCATGTTATAACATTGCCTAGCAACTTTAAACAACTAATCACCACTTTGCATTATACCCATTTGAAAAGCATGTTCTTGTTTATCTTGGCTTTGGGACATGTCCCACGCTACATTTTCACATTTCTCAATATATCATTATTATGTGTAAATAACAAAGCAGTCTTGCCCACTGAGAGCTTTGAAATACATCTAGCAGTGTAAACAATGAAGCAAAAACTCTCCCGGTAGATGCATTTCTATTGTTGCACAGTTTATGCCCAACTGCATATAGTAAAACAACTTATTGATGTGTTATTCGCTTTGCTAAAGGGATCTGTCTTAGTCATTTAGCACAAACCAATTCCTCAAACAGAGATCCCATGATTTGTTTTGGTATATCATGGCTATATGGGATCAAATGTTACTCTGCTGTTATTTTCCCCTGAGGTTATAATGATTATTTCATAACCATGTTTGAGAGAAACTAAAATCACATCTCCCTATCTCTCACGGTAAGAGGCAAACGTTTGCAAAAGAAGCAGATCCTCTTGCGATAGGATTGCAAAATCCATGAAAGGCACAGAGGGAGATCATGCAGGAATGAGACGTGAATGACGGAACAAGAATGAGGAAGAGAGAGGAATATTGAATAGAACTTCTAGACCATCTTTCCTTTCTTCGTCGTATCCCTTGTTTTTTGTCCTTTCCCCTCGTTCATCTCTTTCTGCACTACCATTAAATGTGAGAAATGTCTCTGTTTATCTTGTCTTGCGTCTCATCACTCGCCTTTTTCTGAGGGCTGATAGCAGAGACTACAAGTGAGTGCTGCCTTTGAAGTGATAATGGGATCATCAGGCCATCTTTGTTGTAGCTTTAAAAGCAAAAAAAAAAAAAAAAAAAAAATGCACAAAAAAGCCTCTCATCCATGAAAATACCAAGGTGTGTGAGCATCCCATTCTTTTGCTCTTGCATTGCTCTATGACTTTTATTACATGCAGACAAGTGAAAGCAAAAATGTAATTCCACTGACAAATATAAACTGCAACATGCATTTTTACACATAATTGCCTTAGTATCTCAAATAGCGGACGGTAAAGCATTTTTACAATTAAGAATGGGTCGCAACAGTGAGACCCAGCGTCATTTTAGTGCGCTGCGAGATCCCCTTTATCCTTGATTTCTTTAATTCAGGTTGACTTTTTCAATAACATGGTTAAGTTAACTCAATCTACTGCACGGACAGCTGAATGAATTGGCCTGTCACTCACTGGAAGATTTTGCATTCTGCATTAGCAACTGCAATCTACTTGCCTGTAACGCAATTAAGCAACAAATAGAAACCAGTGTTGGTCTCGCTGCATCTGTCAGATGGGGATGTAAAGGGATTTACCCGTGATTGGGCGAAGGGAGGTGAATGACTAGAATGAAGGTCAAAAACAATTCTTTCAAATCGATCTTAAGATCTATATCCTGCCAAATCAATGGTAAAGCCAACAAAAGAAAGACTTACCCAGTATGACCTCAGTCTGCATAGGCATAGAGAGAGCCGGGTGTGTGACCTCACAGCTAAACAGGGCGTCGTTGTCCAACTGTGGATTCAGCGTCCAGGTGAGCTTGGCCTGGACCAGCACAGACCCATCACTCTGGGGAATGTGTGTGTTGCTGAAGTAGTACAATGGGTCTGTACTCTGAACCCAGCGAGGGAACTCCCGGCTGACCACTGTCTCTGGGATGGTCTCTGTGGCCGGGCTGGGCTCTTGGCCGGGCTGTCTGGCCATGTAGCTCCGCCCGGGGCTCTCTGTGTAGAGGCGTCCGGGCTTGCCATCCGGACCCAGCAGAGATAGAGACTTCCTCAGCTTAGTGTCATCCAGATCCCTGCTGATCAGAGGTCTGGCTCCACGCACACCAGCGGAGCCGGCGCCCTCGTAACCCACAGTGGGCGAAACATAGGATATTACCTCTATCAACTCTCCGTCCCGCTTGAAGTATACCTGGAAAGACACACAGAAAGTTAAAGTGTGTGCGAGTTTTCTCACCTTCAGTATGTTTCTAAGCACTCCAATCAGACTAAGACAATTTTTAAAGCACCATGTAAACTATTTAGTCCGACTGAAAACGTGTCAGAAGGACTGAAGTCCAACCTGCATCTAATATATGCATGTATAAAATAAATAAATAAATATATGAAGAGTTCAGATGCAAAGCCTCTAGTAAATGCCATTTGAAATTTTCTTCTTTAACGATGATTTTTATCAAACTTGTATATTTAAGTTCAGTAATTTCACTTAAATAATAATTAATAGGTAATTATCATTGCCATTTAAGTGAAATCACTGAACTTAAATATACAAGCTTGATAAAAATTATCATTCTAGAAGAAAATTTCAAATGGCACTTAGAGGCTTTTGCATCTGAACTCTTCATATACAGTATATTATGAAAACAGTATATGAGGATGAAGATGTGAAGAAGCATTGCAGATCTAAATGTAGCTTAAAACAAACACGGCAATAAAACAAAACAGTGCGCCATTCCAGCCTATTCTCACGTAAATGCGTCTCTATAACACGCATTGTGTATTGTCGTGTAATTTATATGCGAAAATGAGTTTTTACGTGCATATGTGACGCAGTTTTCGCGTGCATTTGATACGCATTTGCGTGTAATACACACATACGCCCTTAATTCTACCCAAAGTATAATACACATGCACCCCACACCACTACCTTAACCAACCCATGTGTATCCTATGCAAAACTCAGAATAAAATCAACTCAGAGAACAAAATATATACACGCAATAAAATGAACTAATACAAAATGGGTGTACACTAATAAAGGAAACAATGAATCACCATAACAACAAATTAACCCAAATTAGAAACCATGACAGCAAAAGAAAACAAGAAAATAATGTTACAAAGTCCATGAAACTTAAACCAAAACACCAACATAACGTGACAAAATAAATGGTGCAGTTTTAAATAAATAAATAAATGAGTAAGTAAGTAAGTAAATAAATAAATAAATAAATGGGATGGAAAAAGACTCAAACTGGCTCACACTTTTTATTTAGCATTTATCTTTATACCAACATACAGTATATGTAAACTATAGGTTATGGGCCAGCTGAAGCCAGTTTTTGTCAATTATTTTTTTGACTATTTTTTTTAATTTATTTTTATTATTTATACCAGCCCCTAAAATATGCTTTATAAATAATTAAATTATTTTCTTATATATATATATATATATATATATATTTTTAAATATAAATTGTGAACTGACTGTTGCATCAACAGAAACTCATGACTTCATTAAGATGCCAAATCAAATGATTTTAGATGTTTAAATATGTTCTTAAGACTCGCACTGATGTGCTAGTTGACAGGTCATTACTACTAGTATACAACAGTCAGTACATCTGTGCTTGACTGTCACCTGGATATGCAGACTGGTTCTGAAAGTGCTTTGCTGTCTCCACTCTCCAGCATTAAAACCAGCATCATTTTGTATAAAAAGGGCATGAGGAATAGAAAGTATGTGCTGCAATCAAAGTAAACTGAAATGACTTGGCTTGTGATTGGCAAGCAAAACATAACTGGGAAAATGCTAAGCGTCATTCAGCCCTCAGCGCTGGTGAATGGAAAATAAACGTGACACAGTTTCTGCTTTGTGTTTATGTTCCACCAGCACATTGCTGTAACAGCCTCTCTCCACTACAGTGCATTTGGGTATTAAGATTCCCGGCTGGTAAATCACTTGACAGGGAATTAAGTTCCTACTTCAACACACAACCTCCAGATATGTGTATTAAATTCAGTAGGCCTAATGCCTGTAGCATTAATGTTTGCACAGTGCTCTGCTTGTACCACTTTTACTCTCAATCCCTCCCTTATACCCTCCACTGCTCCACAAGAAGGAAAGAGAGGGATTCGGCACCGTGTGCTATATATAATATATATAATCTACTTGTCCATTCAGGGACCTTTGGACTCCTTAAATTCCGTTTGCACAAGATCAAAGTGTCATTGCATTACACGAGACCTTTCCTTGCACCGTAGCCCCTTTTCTGCCCTGTCTTTATGTGTGTGGTTTAGTCTGGCTTTGATTTGATCCCACCATTTATGCCCCCGCACTCTGGAGGGTAAATAAACATAATGTAACAAGGGTGAATTAAGCTCACGTCCTTGAGAAGTCTTGTTTCCTGCTAGCAATGTCACTGGAATTGAGAGAGATAGGAAGTGAGAAAGTCGCTTTTCCTCCATGCGAGGACTGTTTTTTGTGGCTAATGTGCTCTAAAGTACACACTTTATCTCTGCTGCTGAGAGAGGTTAACAGCATATACCACACTGTGGCTTTTACTTGTATTATCTGACTTTTTGTGCCTGCAACCACAGGGACGGGGAGACAAAAGCAGATGCATATTGGAAACCACATGCTAATAGCTTAGGCTTCAGACAACAGCTAATGCCTAATATTAGTGGCTGTGTGAGATAGCAACACAATAGCTTGACTATGGAGGCTTTTTAGAAAGGACAAAGCAATAATTCATGCTATGGCTGTACAGAGGCTAGTTCAATAGCAACATATGGATGATCTATGGTCAAATGAGGGAGTTTCTGAGCAAGCGTATGAGCAAATGCCAGTTTGACATGTCTGTTTGCCATGTAAACTCACAATACGAAGGTTGCATTGGGGTTGGTACATTTTTAAAAAATATATTTTTTGAAAGTAGTCTCTTATGCTCAACAAGGCTGCATTTATTTGATCAAATATACTTTATAAACAGTAATATTTTGACACATTTGTAAAATTTAAAATAATTGTTTTCTATTTGAATACATTCTGTAATGTAATTTATTCCTGTTTTAACACAGCTAAGTTTTTAACAAGGGTTAGTTCACCCAAAAATTAAAAAAAAAAATAATAATAATAAAAAAAAATCATTAATTACTTGCACTGTTGTTCCAAATTGGTAAGACTTTCGTTCATCTTCGAAACACATTTTAAATGAAATCTGAGAGATTTCTGTCCTTTCTGTCCCACTTCAAAAAGTTCATAAAGAGATAGTAAAACTAATCTAATTCAGGATTTTTTGGATAAATATAAAGTAAAAAACAAACAAACAAAAATGGTAAATCAAATGTTTTAAAGTTATAAAGTGTGACACGCTAAATTCACAAACAAAGGTTACTTTTTTCAGTTTGCAAAGCATAAAACTGCATACACATGATCAGAAATGTAAGATATAATTTTAGCCTTATTTTTGAACTTTGATTTATCGTACAAAAGAAAACAAAATATCTAAGTTGTGGTATTCTATTATTTATATCTCGGGTTGATAAATATTGAGTCCATTCTATCTAGTTAAAGGGATAGTTCACTCACAAATTAAAATTATCTCATGATTTACTCATGAGTAATCCTTGTGCACCCACAAGCCACCCTAGGTCTATTTAGGACTATTCTTTTAGACAAACACAATCAGAGTTATATTAAAACATAGTATTGCTCTCCCAAAGCTTTATATTGGGAGTGAATGGCGGTCCTGATTTTGAATTCCCCCAAAAAAGTGCATCAATCCAGTATAAAAGTAATAGTCTCTCTATTGCAGTTCATGCCTCTCACGAACAGGGCTGGGTAGCAAACTCAAGCTCCGACATTTCTCTTTACAAATTTTCATTTTAGACATCTAATTTGTGACATTTTTGGGTGAACTATCCCTTTAATGTGTCTGCAATACCTACATGTCGCCAGCATGTGGAGCTATAAATCCTCTACCTCAATCTGAGAGAGAGAGAGAGAGAGAGAGAGAGAGAGAGAGAGAGAGAGAGAGAGAGAGAGAGAGAGAGAGAGAGAGAGAGAGAGAGAGAGAGAGAGAGAGAGAGAGAGAGAGAGAGGCTGCCATGTAGGCTGCCTCTGCAAATAGTGCACAGAACTCCTATTCATAGCCATGCTAATCACCAAGGTAACGGTCACACACCATGCTCAACTCATTCCAAGCCCCATTCTTTGCAAACACAGTCTCTTCAATTATTCATACTGTAATACAGCTCTCTGTAATTTGAACAGAATGCAGTTTGCGTTGCGGATGCCATACTTCAGTCTTCAAAACAGTCTGAACATATGCTCTCACCAACATGTTTCTAAAGAAATGTGGTAACACTTTACAATAAGGTTTTATTTGTTAACATTTGTTAATGCCTTAACATGAACTAATAATGAGCAGTATATTTTTAAAGCATTTACTAATCTTTTTTAACATTAGTAATAATCGATTTTTGAAAAATCATTATTTGTTCACGTTAGTTCACACTCTATTAATGAATGTTAACAAATACAACTTTGGTTTTGAAAAAATGTATTGATAAATGTTGAAATTACCAAAGACAAAAAAATACTGTAAAAGTATTGTTCATTGATATTATTAATGTATTAATACATGATGTTAATGTACTATATAAATATGTCTGCAGTAAATTAGTTAGGCTATAATATGTTATATATAACATAAACTATAAAATGTTTAGCATAATGCAATATAGTATTATAACACAGTCTCATCCCAAGACGTCATATAACTGACGTCTTGGGGCGTATTTTGACCATACGTCAATATCCGCCTTTTATAGGGCCCCCTTAAACATCGGTAGATGGCGATCCCGGGCCGTCATACAACTGACGCTTTACCTTTAACGTCAGTTAGGTGACGGGTTAGGTTTAGGGTTAGGTTTAGGTATGGGGTAGAGTTAGGATCCCATAACCTCATCTACCGACGTTTAAGGGGGCCCTAAAAAGGCGAATATTGACGTATGGTCAAAAGACGTCCCAAAACGTCAGTTATATGACGTCTTGGGATGAGACCGGGTTGAGTATTACAAACTAAAATACAAACTAAAACACACATATACATATACATATATACATACACACACACACACACACACACACACACACACATATATATATATATATACATATACATATATACATATACATATATATATATACTGTATATATATATATATATATATATATATATATATATATATATATGCAGTATATATATACAGTATATTTATATATATATATATATATATATATACATACAGTAGGCTATATATATATATATATATATACTGTATATGTGTGTATATGTATATATGTATATGTGTGTTTTAGTTTGTATTTCAGTTTACATATGTATACATATATACATACATATACATATATATATATATATATATATATATATATATATATATATATACTGTATACATGTATATAAATTGCCTTGCCAAATAGCTGAAATAAAATAAGTAAGGTAAGGTTGATAATGTCATAAAAAAATGACAAGTTATAGTGCTGCAGAGATATTAACCTGAATTAACATGCTAAATTATTAGCCCCGGCCCGGCAGGTGTCATAAAACCAGTTTAGGCCATGGGAGGTGTGTGGGTGGGCAACATAACCACCAGCCAAACTTCAATACACGAATAACTCGCACGGCTTGTGAGTGTTCTTGAACCTGATGTCAATCGTGTGGAAAGTACAGCCCACTACTACATTTCAGTTCAGGGAAGAGTTCAAAAAATGATTGGTCGATATTATGCGCGAGGATTACATTTTGGTAAGTTGTAGCATACTGTATCTTTCAACAGTGTTCGTGTGCTTTTACCATTAGCTAGTAGAGATGATCGGTTCAAATGAGCTAGGGATCTGTCGTGTAACATTTACAAGAGCCAAAACTGTATTTATTGTTTGAATTGCGTAATAAAATTGACTGAATCTGAGCTGAGATTTTTTTGGGTATATCATAACTAACCTGCTCTGTCTAGTCTGGCGGTCTCCGTGTCCTTTTCTGTGCGTGACAAAATTGATGTGTGGCATGAGAGCTTGTGATAGGAGTCAATTGCGTGTCTCACGGTGAATTTGTGAGAGTTGGCAGCTCTGAATGGCGCTAGATAATAGTTTGGCTTTTTAATTTCCCATATCGTCGAAATGCACCGGCTTGTATTTGAGACAGGCGTTTATAATTTAGTGCTGAGATGTTGTTCATTGAGTCTCTAATCTCTCGCTCGCTCGTGTTGTTTGAAGACGTGAGAGTGTGCACGCGCAGCCACGACACAACTCAGTTTCTGGAGGTATACTGCCCACATCTGGTATGGAATATGGAGTATGATTTGATATTTTTTGACACCTTTAAAGTTTATTTATTTTAATTAATGAAAATATGTTTAATGGTTTTAGTTCTAGTTTCAGTTATAATAATAAACCTTGGTTATTATAACTACTGTACATTACAGTAAGCCCCATTAATCATTCCAGCATTGTTTATTACTGGTAACGTCTTATCGCACCACGAGCAGGAAAAAGCTCATTGTTTCTTTTCACAGGGGATAATCAATTGTCCATATATTAATTTCTCTCTAATGTGCCTTCTATAATTGTCTTGTATCTACAGCCGTAGTCACAATTCTCATTTCCATCAATACAAATGAGATATCAGACATGTTTGATGCACTGTTGATGAGCTGTCTTTGATTGGTTGTTGTCTGGGGAAAAGCAGAGTTTCTGAAGTCCCTTTTAGGGAGATGTCGGGGTGTCACACGTCTAACTCCCACACAACCATAAATAGTTCCGCATGAATGCAGCGCTCATGTCTCACGCCTTAGTAAGGAGAATAATTACACACCAGCCAATGTAGAGTCTATCCAAGCAGGATATATTGCACAATAATTCAGTAAGTGCTGAAATAAGCCAAAATAGCATGTAGTACAATGCCCTTGAAGTGTTTTTGGCAGTTCTTAGATCCACTACATTAATAAAAAAAATAAAAATAAAAAATAAAAAAAAAGTTTCAGGTCTTGATTGCATCAGTGTTCCAACATGTATGGAATTATATTTGTTTTAAAAAAAACTGAACGTAACTTTATAAAACTGAACATAACTTTTTCAGAAACTATCACAAATATGCCAGAATTACTTGTGTGTCAATAATAATGAAATCAACTTTTCAAGAAACTAAATGAAAATATATTTAAAGAATAAATCGCGGGCACATTTTTTTATGTCGTTCTTAATACACTGCATGTTTTGCTAACTTTCTCATATTTCTTTTGCTGATCTGAACCTACAAATGTGCTTCCAGAGTTTTCAGTTACGCTTCTGAAGTTTTCGTTTACGCTCCCTGAGTTTTAGTTCGCAGTTCCATAGTATATATTTTTTTCCTACTATGGAAGTCAATGAGACCAGAAATGGTCTGGTTACTGATATTCTTCTAAATATCAGAAAATCAGCTGAATGGATTCAAAAACGGTAAAACTCAACTGTTTAACTCTGTGGGAGTTGTAAAATGAGCCTATTTCCAAAAAAAGTGGAGTATCCCTTTAAGAACGAAGTAAAAAAAAGTGCCTTTTTTAGTTTCAATCAGTATCCTGAAAAGTTACGTTCATTATTATTGGCACAAAAGTAATTCCATAAACATGCTTCACAAAATAGAAGTGCACAAAACTTGCATGTGTGAACCCCCACCTCTGCAGATTTGATTGAGCGCAGAATAAACAACAACGATGCAATTCCGTGCGCTCGCCGCCAGCGGAGCGATTTGCCCATGAATGGACACTAATGAAAGCACCTGCATACAGCCTATTGCCAAGCACACTATTTTGAGTGGGAAACTCATTTAGAGACTTTACAATAGTGCCTGTTCCTTTGACCTCCTTTTCTACTTCCTAACATTGTCATATTTAATCACTGGAGTGTCAAAGAAATGATGGCTTTACTTCTGTGGTTAAAATGCGGGAGTTAGAGCCGAGCAAACTTAATGACAGATAATATAGGGGATGATTATCGAGCCCTCTTTCAATCAGCATCAGATTGTGCAGAGGACACAACAGCCTGGCCTCAGCCGATGGACTGCTGTGTTTCTGAATGCTGCTCTTCCTGGTTTTTAAAGATTAGAAAAACTCCTTGAAGTCCATTTGCCACCAGAGGAGACTAACAAACAAAATGCTTAAAATGTTACACATGTTACACTAAACGAAGAATACTTTTGGAAAATAAGTTTGTGTACATTCACATGAGTCATATCATTGGCCTCGAGAAAGCTGTTATATTGAAATTTAAGAACATTTAAACAATGAGACAATGCATCATCAATCCTTTCAAAACATGTTTGTTTTTGTCTTGCCCGATTCACTTTGGTAAGCCTATTATAAGTGTATTGTAGGGCTTTACATATAGTGAGGGAGTGGCATAAGTTAGTTGTCACAACTAGTGAGAAAAGTTAAGCAAGGAAAAGACCAAATATAAGTTATTGTCACAATTTGGTCTGGTCTCTGTCATGTTTTGGTTTGTTCATGTCATCTTCCATGTCGGTCATGTGTTTCCCTGTTTGTCATGTGATCCTGCCATGTTTTGTCTGTGGTTAATCGTCTATTTAATCGTCTATTTAAGCCCTCATGTTTGCCATGTGTCTTGGTCAAGTATTGTTTCATGTTGCCCTGCTCTTATGTAAGGCTATGTTTACACGGAAACGATTCTAAAGAGAAAACGCAAAAGTGGCGTTGCGTCATCACTTTATACAGTATTCTGCATTTAGACGAGTGTTTTGGTGGGAAATCTGCGTGCATATGGTGACACAAAAGAGTGTCAAATTCAATGTAGTATGCACTCCAGGCAGCTAGGTGGCAACGTGAAGCACTTCCACATAACATCACCAAGTCCGCGCGCATGCATACAACCTTCACTGTCAAGCAGACTTTTGCGTTTTTACCGTTTACACGGGAACGCGGCGGTGGAGCGTTTTAAAGATTTCCACTCTGGATGGTTTCCACTCTGAATATTTCACTAAAATATTTTTACGTTTTCACCTGCGAGCGTTCTCGTGTAAACAGGGCCTAAGTTCACGCCTTGGTTTTTGTTTTCATGCCATGCCACGCCATGTTTTGTTTTAATTGTAATAAATTCTGCTCTTGGGTTCTCACTACAACTTGCCTCCAGTGGATCCTTACAGTTATTCACTGAGCTGAGAATTTGTGAAACTTAACAGCTAGTGTCTCATTTCATTTTTGGATGCACCGTGTCTTTAAATTCATCCGAATCTAATCTTTCAAAATATTTCTGACTGGCTATGGAAGACAAAATTCAAAAAAGCTGAATGGTGACAAAACGAAGACAACCTTTTCTAAAAGCAGAAATGATGAACATGGCTGGTGTTCAGCTCACTGTGGGAATGATAGAGTTTTTACCCCAAGCCATGCATGGTGACTGTTAAATTGATTTCAAGAGGGTCTTAAACTGCAAAGCCATGGCATTGATTTGACTTAGTGAAGATTGCTAAAAAAAAAGGAGAGTAAACACATGAAAAAGAAAATAGAAAACGTTCTGGATGATTTAGAAGAAAGCCATAGGGCAATGACACCAGCAAAGCTCAAATGAGATGAATCATAAGACAGTAAAGGAGAAGTTGCAGAAGAGAAATGCAGTCCGATGGTGAGGCCCTGGAGCACAGCTGTATCCATTGAGAATAACATTATTTTATTTGTTTACTTAGTAAAGCAAGAGGCAAACAAGTGAATAATCGTCCTGTAATTCAAGATGAATATTAGTTTGGTTTGGTTTTAAAACTTGATTGGGGACTATTGTTAGCTTTCTGATTCTTAAAAGCGTTCAGATAAAATTTTATATATGGTTATCTGGTTTTTAAAAAATATATTTAGGCTATGCCATTTTTATCACTTGTCTTTATCATTATTTGCTATTGGTCAGAATATTGCTTTTTGAATTTAGAACTAAACAACTAGACGGTAAAAGAAAGAACAATTTAAAGTTATATCTAGGTCAGTGGAGACTTCCCTAGTAAATAACTAAACAATGCCCCAAGTGTTATAGTACATATTTAGTTATTTAACAGTACAATCGATTACAAGGACACTTTGACATCATTGTTCTCCCTTAATGGGCCCGTTTCAGTTCCAGAGACACCAAATTATTTCTTGAATACAATTAATTTCAAAACATTGTTTGAACACAGAATAGAGGCAGAAATCCACATGAGATGTAATATAATTTGGCAAAACATGTTTTTTCCCCCATCCAGTTCTGGTCCCATGGAGCATTATCAAAATCCACGAAACTGCTCCGCCCTTTCCCTATATTTTTAAACCACATAATTAATTACCACACAGTGCTAGAGTATATAGGCCAACTTAACAAAGTTAATTACATCATATCCTATATGATACAACCTTAAAATGCTTTTGTTTTGACAAATACTTCAAAAATAAATTAGCTATCAGCATTAACTCTTCGCATTAAGACAACGCTTCCCCGCCATTAACAGAAATTTCCGTCTTTCTGTGTTTTCACTGTTATAAAGTAGGGGCCACTATTAAACATCTTCTGAAAGAGTACTGCATATCCTGATCAAAACACAGGCAAAGAAGAGGCAGATAACAAGAGATAGCATATGTAAGCAGATGCATATATGTAAAATAAAGCAATGATCAACATTAAACAGCATATAAATCAAAACTGCATAATATATCGAATGAAATGTCGACCCAGAACAAGCTATAGGACTGTGAAGCTTTGAGGGTGTTGGTCGACTCAATCTACTATATGTTTTAATCATCGTTCTGAAACTGATCCAGACGTAGTCTTTGACAAAAAAAAAAAAAAAAAAAATGAGCTTTTTTCTCACTTTTTTGCCCAAAATGTTACCTACCGAAATGTATCAAAGTGTTGATAAAACAAGAAGAGTGCACAATTTATTTTTTTTATTTTTTTAATGCAAAGCCTCTGTTATTTCGTTTGATATACTGTAGAAAGAGGCATGTTCAGATATTCATACAACAAAATATTCTGGGGGCAATGAAAATTTTGTGAAAATTATCAAAAATACTGGTGATAGCTGGTAGGGGAAGAGTTAATAATAAAAGAGTACTACACTAAAATAATCTCCTTAAATAATGTGACCTTTTTTTTTGTAAAGTTTTACCTTATTTATAACATTTTCAATATGTTTGTGCCTTATTTTGACTGTGCACCTGCCATAATGTCCAAAAGATTCAAAATTACTGACGGCAATGTGAGAATCAGGAAGATCGCGATTAACAGACTGTTTACCCGAACAAACAAAAATGACTATCACAATCTTTTTGACAGCAATACGTTTTAGAAACACATTTATTTCTAAATGTATTCACATGAAAATGTGGAAAATACTGTCAAACATCGCAAGTGAGAATCAACCTTTACATCTCTGAATAAGTTGTCTTTCACACATCCAAAAGGACCGGCTCATTCTATCAAGGACGACACAAATCAAGCCACATTCAACCACCAGCCTAGATTTGAAACTCCTTTGAAAAAATATTATTGCAAGAGCCTCATCAGCCTCCCAGACATCCAGAAACCTTTGACAAAGATCTTTTCAGCTTTAATTTAACTGCTGTTTCTTGGCTCATGTCGCTTGCCTGCATTGGCGGGTGTACCTGGGTGTTTGATGAGGAAGCGCAGGCTGTCTTGTGTGAATGAATGACAGTGGATTGGCTGGTAATGAGAGGCGGAGCTGCGGGTTGAACTCTCCTTGGGACTTGCACTCATGGGTTTTGTGCTAATGAAGGCCAGAGCCGGTCAGCCCTGGTGCTCAGCAATGTGACTCTTCAGGTAGGGAGGTGGAAATCATTTTTACACCACATGCCTATCACGCTGGGCTCTTAATTGCTGAAGATGGGGGTAAGATAGATCCGGAATACATTACGGATCGCCCACAGAGCGTGATTAATGGGCTCGTGGGATTTTCACAAACTGCTAGTTGAACTCATGCGTAGCTGGTGTGGATGACATTCATAAGGTTGGGGTGTGTGAGCCGTAAAAAACACCACTGCCTTCAATGAGAAGACTCAAAGTCATAGGGTCTTTGCACTATACACAATCACTGTACAAACAGTGAATGCAAGTTGTTTTAAACCTGTATGACTTTCTTCTTTGAAAAACAAAAGCAGATTATTCTCTTAGAAGACAAAACATTATTCTCTTAGACAGGACTTCTTCCTCGTCTAATTTCTCTACATACGTCACCTTGTATAATTGAAACGATTGGCTGTGAGCTACTTTCAGGCGCATTTGATAGACATTTGTAGCACGTACCTATTAAAAGAGAACATATACCTATTTTCTTACGCCTGCTTCCATTTATTTGCGATCGCAAGAATCCACAGAGCAACACCATTAAGGCTTTATAAAGGCTTAGACATTTAGAAAAATAATACAAATAATAATAATGATTTGACTACGTTCTACAAGCAGTCTCTGGTATGTTCCATAAATGTGTGTTTATTATCACAATGGTTAGCATATGTTGCTTCGCATCCATTGACCAGAATCCCCATCGGATCGCATGCAGGTTATTTTGAAACATTCGTTAGTGTCTAAAAGTGAGTTTTGAGCTGAACATTTTTAAAATGTCTTAAATGTTGAAGTTAGCTGGTAGCCTGATAGAAAAACATGGGAAAGGAGCAGAGGTGTTGATTGACTCCTGACTCGGGTAAACTCCGCCTCTGTACATGGCCACTCCTCAAGCAACAGTTGGCTCAGTTTGGACCAAGGTACTCGGCGGGCAAAAAAACCTGACCGTTGGCCCCAAAGGGAGCCCCAATGAGGACTGATTAAACCAGGGTTGTCCAATCTCAGACCTGGAGGGCCACTGTCCCTGCAGAGTTTAACTCCAACCCAGATCAAACATGCCCGAGCAAGCTAATCAAGGTCTTCAGGATCAGTAGAAACTCACAGGTAGGCGTGTTTGATCAGGGTTGGAGCTAAACTCTGCAGGGACAGTGGCACTTTGGCCCAGCGGCCCTGGCATGCACTAGCATGATGGCCGGACAGTGGAAACGCTGCTAATTAATCTTGCTAAACAATTCAAGGGCTCAAGAAACAATTGTGACCTATTGATACATTACACGTGGGGACATATTTGCAAGCATTTTGGTTTGTGGTTATGGATATTGTAAAAATCTACAAAACGGTAACTGAAAATTTGAAAATCAGCAAAAAAATTAAATAAATAAATTAATTAATTAATTAAATAACACATTTCAGTGCCAGAACATCCCTAGTTAAAATGTACATGAAACAAACTGTTCGACAACTCCCTATGCCTCCTCCGCATTATTGCCGTAAGCTACTTAATAAAGTGGTTGGGAAAAAATTGACCATGGCAAAAAAAGTCTTAGGGAAACAGCATGTGTTTGTGTATAATATTGCCAGGGACTCACCGATGGAGCTGGTTTGCCTCCTTTGGCAATGCAGACCAGAGTGAGGTTCTGGGCCTGGTAGCGGCTGAATGGTGCTGGAGTGTTCTCTGCCACCACTGAGATGTTGTTGGGTGGAGCTGTGGGATAGAGAAAGACATTAGCCGCGTTTCCACTGCCGGGCTAGGGCTGGGCCAGAGCTAACAGCGAGCCGGGCCGAGCTAGTGGCCTCGGGCCTCAAGCACCGGGCTTGCGTTTCCACTGCCGGGCCAGTAGCCCCACAGCGCTGCCCCAAACCCCACCCCTAACACGCCTTTCAGGATCAAACGTCATAAAACCCAACCCATTTCAGCGGGTATTATGAATTAATTTATTTTTTAAATTAGGAAGATAGCATGTATATTAACTCAACTGCCGTAGTGGCTGCAATAGTGTCCCGAGACCAGTACAGGCGATTCTCTATTTCAAGCAGCGATTTTTTGCGCGATATAACAAGTAGGGCTGCGGGCACGTTTTCAAGTTATTAATCGTTAACCGAGGCCCATCGGTTAATACTCGGTGCATAGTGTGCGCGCCGCAACCTCGAGATACAGAGTAAATTTTTAACACCTTTAATAACTGATTGGACCCCATTTGAAACGAAATTAATTTATAGAAATAAAACGCAGCAAGTACGGAGCAGTTAAAGCCCATATTTCCATCACCCTTCAAACTGAAATTGCCAATTGAAAATAAGCAAAACGTCCATTTCACAAAAACTCCGTGTCTGCAAATAATAATAATAATAATAATAATAACCATCATCATCATTATTGTAACATTTTATTAGGCTGCATATGTAGAAGACGCCTTTATCCAAAAAAGGAACAGAGCACAAATAAACACAATATTTTTGACAAATATCAGCGCATATCCAGTGTGTGTGGAGCACGCACTGATGGCTGCGAGACGCCCATGTGAACAGTTTCATTGCATTTCTTTCAGTGGAAACAACTTAAAATACTCTTTAATTTCTGGTCATACAGAAAATAATAATACATTATTCGCAAATACATTTATTTATAACAAGAAAACGTTGTGCTTTAACAATTAATCAAGGCGCGCTTCATGATCTCCGTGAACTGAAGCGCGAGAACTGAAACAGCCACCGCATTCGAATTTGTTCGTTTTAAATTGGACATTTAAAGCTTTAGTCTACAGGGGTTTTATCCTTTGTAGATTAAAGCTTTAAATGTCCAATTTAAAACGAACAAATTCGAATCGAAAGCCAATATCTTCTATGTTTATGTAGCTTAATTTCTCTCTAAATGTGCATCCGGAGATGGAGATATGTTTTTAGCCGAAAATCATTTAGAAAACAATAGTTTATTAATAAACAATTAATGCCTCGTTATTTTATATTATTTTATTATCAGACACATTTATTATAGCCTATAAATCACCCATAAATACCCTTTCTGTATGTGGTTACGGCTCTTCTCATTCAGCACTGCGGGGAAAATATCATTTCCAGGTTCTAATTTGGCCTCAGAAAACCAGTAAAATATATATTTTTTTCATATTAATTTGTCAAATATTTTAAATGTTTAAGGGGCAAAAAAATCAAACAAATATCTGAAAATTCGTCGATATGTATAGCTATATATAGCCTATATATTGTTGCGCAGCATTTGGCATAGGCCT
This sequence comes from Pimephales promelas, assembly GCF_016745375.1. Next base: position 7,570,577 of record NW_024121188.1, read on the forward strand.
ACATTTCAAATTAAAATGTTATGCAATTTTAAACGGTTAATCGGTTAAACATGGACACCCCTATGTGCATCTTGCTTCAGATCATAACGTTCCATAACACCGATAAACTCCGCCTTTTACCTTGAGCACGCCTCTAGCCCGAGCTGGCCCCCTCTGGCCCAAGGTATTCGACGGGCCAGAAATCCTGGCCGTTGGCCCTGAGGAAGCCCCGATCAAGCCCCGGAAGTGACAGTGGAAACGCGACTGGCCCTGGCACGCACTAGCACGGCCCGGCCCTGGCCCGGCAGTGGAAACGCGGCTATTGATAAACATTCTGCAGGGCCCTACGGAATTTGTACTTTTTGGTTGTGACTCTCCTGTTCGAACTCATTCATCAAAATGAACAAATCTTTTTCCGAGTCATTTGGTTCATTCAACGAACGAAAACAACAAATTGACTCGGAAAAAAGATTCGTTCGTTTTGATGAACGAGTCGAACAGGAGAGTAAAACATATTTATTAATTTAAAAAATAACAAAAGTTTAAGTTTTATGAGCGATCGTTTCGCTTGATAAGACCCTTATTCATCGTCTGGAATTGTTTAAAGCCCTTTGAACATTTAGCAGTTTGTACTGAAAGTGTCTTTTGGACCTTGAACTGTTTGGTTACCAATAAAGTGCATTATATGGAGAAAAATGCTGGAATGTCTTCATCAAAAACCTTAATTTCTTTTCGACTGAAGAAAGAAAGACATGGGCATCTTGGATGACATGGGGGTGAGTAAATTATCAGCAAAAGTTTTTTTTCAAAAGTGAACTACTCCTTTAATTAATTTAATTAAATTAATCTTTAAAAATGTAATTACATGAACTGATACTGTACAATCTGAGTACATTCTATCGTACATAGAATTTCTGTCATTTATTGTAATAGATTTTTGACACAATTTATTCAAGGTAAACCAAACTTTTATTTGAAATTAAATGTTTGTGAAGTGAACTTTCAGAGCAGCTCTGGAGATCTCTGTATAGTGAAGTTCATATAGCGTCCTCATATAGCGGGTCGGCAGACACTGAAAACAACACAAGCATCACACATGTTTAAGTCAACGCATTCTCATCCTTTAGCGTCATATAGAACGCTATATGACAAAACGGCGCTATACTACGCACATGGCACCCGTTATCGTTAATATAACACGTGCTGTGATGGGTAGGTTTAGGTGTGGGGGAGGGTAGGGTAGTATCATATTACGCTAAAGGATTTATGACGACTTGGGTTCGCATGTTATATTAACGATAAAGGGTGCCATGTGCGTAGTATAGCTCCGTTTTGTCATATAGCGTTCTATGTGACGCTTTAAATGAGAACGGGCTGGTTTAAGTATGTGCAGTAGACCAAACTGCCACATTCATTCACACAGACACACAGAACAAGTAGGGTTCAGATTTAAATATCAGCCTTATTGCGGTTTAATATTCAAAGACACTAGTCCATATTGCATTTTGATTAATTGTACAGCTCTACTTTTTATTTCTTCATCTAAAATTTGCCAAATTTTGTGACATACTACATTATATAATAAATTCAATTTGTATAAATGATTCTGAACTGCATTTCAGAGCCGCATTTCCTTCGTAATGACATGCATAGTTATTCCCTATTAAGTGTTTGAACGCTAAATCTCCATACCAGCTTTAACATTCTTCGGCCTTTGAAACAGATTCTGAAATCTTGTGTATATCCAATGCACTTTCAAGTGGAGATGTGGTTGTGCATGGTTGGGGGTTTTGGAGTATGTCAGCATAGCTTTATTCTGTCAATGGGGGCCTGTCTTCTCATATGGGCCAGTTCAGAGTAAAGGAGCAGTGTTGTACAGAAAACTCTTAAGGCGAAAGAAGGAAGCGGAAGTCTGGAAGATGAGAGGATCGTGGTAGGGCCACAGGGATTTTCAAAGCTGGGTTTCTTAGTCTGCGAAGACTCTGACCCGTCGCATTGAAATGAGATACAACCACCTACGATGCAGAACCGCAAATGTACAGTCCTCGGGGTGCTGTTATAGTGCTCGGCATTCCAGCAGCTATCTTAAACATAAAAAGCACCGGTCATAAAGGCCGTGTGTGTGTGAAACCGGAGTTGTTTAAGACGATGTGTGAAGCTTTATGCATATAATATTAACCAAGTCCTGCCAAGCTCCACTGGGGAGCCACACGAGCATGTCATGACATCGGAAAAGCAGAAGCGTATATCTTGACCGCCTGTGGGAATCCATGGGGAAGACAAAGACAGACTTCCTGGTACTTAATGTAGAAAGGATATGACGCTGGAAGCCTTGAAAACAAACCCCTTCCCAGTTCTCCATATGAATAGCCTTAATTTAAGCCAACCTGTCAGCCGGAATGAGCTGACTTTATCAGCTGTTCAGGGATGAAAAGGGGCGTGGGGGTTTATCACGTCTGCATTTTTTTTTTTTTTACAAGCACCAAGCGATTTATGATCCCCTGTCAACGCACCAGCGTAGGTGGGCATTGACTATTCAGGCGGCAGCATTATCACATAAAACACTTCCTGCAAATTCCCTTTCACACCCTGCTGAGACAATTGGATGTTGCTTCTGCTCAGTTAGGACCTGAGTGTTGAGTGTTTTTTATTATTCTTTTTTTGCATGTTGAAAGGATGACAAAAGGCATGTAATATCAGCAGGGGATTAGAGTGTTAGTTCACCCACCAAAAAACATAAAATTGTATCATAATTTATTCACCAAACAGAACACAAAAGAAAGAAAGGCTGCTTTTCTATGCAATTAGCTTTCAAGCTTCAAAAAGGAGGCAAACGTGTTATAAAACTAAACTAAAGTGGTTTACAAGAATAAAACCATGATAGTTTGAGGGACAAACAGACTGACACATTTGTTCTTATTCACTGAATAATGTTCCCTTCCCGTGAGTCCTGAATAACTGGCACCAGATTAGTGAGTCACATCACTTTGATTCATTAATGAATCATTCAGATGTTTTGTGAACTGGATCAACCAGTTAATCAAAATGATCAGACTCATACTTTACAAATCAGACATAACTACTTTTCCCACGTATTTGTGTGGGCACACAGAGGTTTTCAGTAAATGATGATTCATTTTTGGTTTGCTACTTATGCAAAACTATTCTATGGAGTATTTTTATTTATTTATTTATTTTTTTGGAGCTCAACAGTGCCAGTTCTTGTTCATCATATTTATCATACTAACGACAAGGACATTCTTCAAAAAGTCATATTTTGTGTTCCACAAAAAGAAAAAGTTAAAAAAGAAAGAAGAAAATAGAAAAATAAAAAAAAGAGAGAAAGCCATACATGTTTGACAGCAGTTTCATTTTGGGTGAATTATTCCTTTAAGGAAGTCCCTTCAGGACATCTTTTATGAATCCCTTGATCAATAACCCTTGCATACTAAGCAGGCAGAGGATGAAATAAAGATTGCATATCAGGAGGCCAAGGGTAATAAAGTTTTTTTTCAGAGTGTCACTTTAAGTCTAAATCCATATGCCATTCTCCAATAAATGAGCAATTGAAATTAATTGATTAAAAGAAAAAGGGTGGAAGAATGTGTGAAGGTTTGAGAGCTTTTGTTTCCTCAGCACCTAATTGCTTATTGATGGCAGATGTATGGAAGGAAATTAACCTTAGCGAACACTATTAGCTCTCTGGGAAACTGAGACTTGTCCTAAATTGGAGAATGATATGCTGTCACTTGATATTGCGGAGGGGACTATAATACGCACCTGCACGCACAACCAGGACACAGAACGCTGGCTGTGAATTGATGGCATCCCAGAGCCATAAAAAAGAATGTTAAATGTTCTGTTTGTTAAATGCTCAGAGTGGTCTTGATGGATGAGACCCCGTGGTGTCTGTTTATAGCAGTGGCAAGTCAAGGCTAATTAACCATGTGCTCTCACAACTGCTTCACGAAATGAGCCAAGCATACCGATACAAACCAATGCATGTCAGAAAAAAAAACTATTGGCCAGATTTCTGCTTAATTCTGATAATAAACACTCAATTAATCATAGATTTGATGCCAAAATGATCGTGAGGTTGATTGCAAAATGATTAGAGATATGCTTAGCCTACTATGCAAGGTAATTCTGATAAATTCTCTCCTGTTGTGATGGCAGGTTTCCTTTCAGTCAATTTGCACGTTTTAATTCATAAATTGTTGGTAATTTATGATGCTACTGTCACATAAAAACAAAAACATTCAATAATACATTAATGGAATAATAGTACATGATTAAAAAAGTTTTGGGACCACGATTGAGACTTTACTTTGATTCAACAAGTTAATATAGGGCAACAATTTCGACAAAATTTTGCCAATTACTTCTCTGTTTTTGTTCCAATGTTAACCATTATGCATCTCTATATAAAGGCACTGAAGAAACATATGCAATATTATCAATAAATAATACTATGGCAAATTCATAATAAACTACAAAGGCAGTCTGGGAGTTTATCATGAGACTCATCTCAACTCCACAGTTTGCGTTGGAGTTTATAAGAGAAATTAGAGCTGCTCGGGATTTTGTCAGTAGGGAAATCTAAAAAGCCAAGACTTTAGAATAATCCTTGATGGAATGTTGGAAACGATTAAATTCTATGGCTGGTATGCTTGGCACACAACAATACCTTGTTTAATCCTTTAACAGATTATGAATGTTGCTTGATGTGATGGAATTACAGCTTTTTCACACTCAATTTGATTAAACTATCAAGGTTCTAGAGTGTTTTTTTTTAAAGACAATTTTTCATTTACATTCAATTGAGACAGAAAACACATGGTATTTTCAAAGAGGAGGCCATTTTGTCAACTTCTGTCTTATTTTATCAAGTTTCAACATCAGAGTCAAAGAAAAAGCTGATAAATACAGGAAGGTCGCTATAAACCTATAGGTTTTGTTGTGATGTGTATAAAATAAAATCACCAGAGTTGGTTCACTGGTCTCCTCACTGACCCTAAAGTAAATCTTTTTCATTTCATTGCAAAAGTCTCCTAAATCTGCCACAGGCACTGAGATGAAGCCTTAAAAAATTCTCAATAAATCTGATTGATTGGTTGGTTGGTTGGTTGGCAGATATAGTTGTTCCTTGGTGGCTCTTAAGATGAATTATTATATGTGAATGGCACAATGTTACTGTTAGCTCAAATCTGAACAAGAGAACATGATGACAACAGAACTCATAAGCAACCATAAATCAGTCCAGGCATGTTACTAATGTCCGTCTGCCAGCTGTTAAAAGTAATGTAAAGTGTGTAATTTTGTGCCAATTTTAGTTTGAAGGAATATTTCACTACAAAATTAAAATTATTATTAGTATTAATAGTATTACATGATAGTGTTGAGTGAGGAAAAAAAAATTAAAGCTGTTATTCAGTGACCACTAATCTTCACCTCTAGTGAGATTTAACTGCAGCAACTCGATCACTGACTCTGTGAGTTGATCTCGAGAACCGAATCGGTCCAATTCATGAACAAATCATTTAGCCGAAACAACCAATTCATTAAAAAGATTCAGATTAACAATTCATTCATGAATCAGACATCATACTTGAACTCTGCAATATATTCATTATTATATTGATGAATATATTATATTGATGAATAGGGGGGTTATGGGCTGACCAACAGCAAATGGGGAGATTGCTCCTATGTAATTTAACAGCAATTTTTGTAATTCCATTTGTTAATTGCACAGAACTTATAACAAACATGCTCTTTATAAAAGAGCATACAATAAATGTGTTACCATTCCACTGTCATGTTTCCTCTTTGAAAACATGTGTGAAGATTCCATCCTCTCATAAGCCACACCATCAAACCATTGATCGTAGAAGGGGCAGCCATGTTCCTTTTGCAGTCTGATAGCCTGAAGCACCATTACATTGCTCTTTTAAAAATAACTGCAAATACCTTTTTTTCCGGTTATTTGAGGAACAGGGACATTTATCCGAGAGTTCCCAGTAGACACATATTGTTGGCCTGGTAATTAAAGGATTTAGTAGGATTTAGTCCCCTATGAGACAGGGAAAGGAGGGGTACATCCCTTCTCACCCTCCTCTGACACCTGTTACTAAGATCTATTGGGTTCTCAGTCAAAACGCAGGGGACGCCTATCAAATCTGTTTCTTTTTCAGGGGAAGTCATATAATCAAAACTTTCCTAATGGATTATTTAGGTGTCTCTTTAGTGGTGAGCCACACCTCGAGACTAATCAGCCAGTGTTTGTAGAGGTCTTCATACATTTGAGTCTGACTACAACATAGAGGTGTCAGACTATAGTAGGTTTCATCAAGCAGTTTATCAACAGTTTTAATAGAATAAAGGAAATGACAGATAATCACACAAAACCACTGAGGCATTTGATTGAAAACCTTCCTGATTAATTCATTTAACTGCTTTAATTAGCTCTTATCAACAAGCAATCACATTATCTAACTTTCTTCAGGTCTAACAGTCAAGAATTGATTGGATCAGCCCATTCTCATCCCAAGACGTCATATAACTGACACTTTTGACCATACGTCAACATCCAACATTTTAGGGTACCCTTTAACGTCAGTTAGATGACGCTATCTAATCTTAACCCAACCCCAGACCTAAACCTACCCGCGTCATCTAACTGACGTTAAAGATAATGCGTCAGTTGGATGACGCCCTAGGATCGCCATCTAAATGACGTAAAAGGGTACCCTAAAACATTGGATGTTGACGTATGGTCTAAGTCGTCTTGGGATGAGAATGTGTTGATTGGATAGGTATGACAAAGTTTTTGGGTTCAGAGATTTGGGAATTGGACGGTTACAAATATAGTCCTTCTGTATCACCGTTGACATTTAACCCAAAGTTACTCCAGAGGGACTCACCATGACATGATGTATTATGAGCCGCTTGGAATTAGAAGTGAATATTAAACTGCATGTAACCTCAGAAAATTATCAGTGTCTTCAACATACAGCACATTCAGACTCTCACGTGTTTTTTCTTCGGGAATTCACTTTTTAATCACACTAAATGCACACAAAGTACCCATATTGTATATAATAAATACAATATTAATCCGATTTTATAGTACACTTTTTTTTAAATAAAACATGATGAAAAACTTTTTAAAATAAAGTCAAATTGAAGTTCAACTTCAAGTGAAATAAAATAAAATAATAATAATGACAACTTAAACATCTCATCAACAGCTATTTTTATGCTTAGTTTCAAAATGTCTATTTCAATGGATTTCAATAGTTATATGATCTCGGGAGGGAATAATTCACTGTGCAGAAAATATTGTGGTCAGTGCAAACCATGTTTATCCTCATTTCAGATGGTATTAAATGTAATCCACGTCATATTTTATTTTACCTTGCATCACATTTCTTTCAAGGTTTTCCAGGATGATATTCTACCAAGTGGCAGATGAATTTGCAGCTAAATACTGTTGAGTTTTATTGGGCACACGGCAAAAAATATATAGGAAGCATTTCCATCTCCCTTTCAAAAGCTGGTAAGCCCATTTAATTTGCTACCCATGTATGATTAAATGGTTAGTCACATTTTATTATTTGCATTTAGCATTGCTTTTCCCTGCTGTGTGCAATAGTGTGAATTGCAAATGAATGCTGTAATACTATTAGGTCGATTTAAAATAATGATCAAGTCTTTTATGTCTGCTTCTTATTGTGATATGCTTAAACAGGACTTAGATATGTTCTTACGGATGCAGAACTTGTAACGGCGGATTATGTAATTACGTATTCAAGGTCGTTTCTACACTCCACTATGGTATGGCATATAAAAACGCTTCATTCTCAAGAGATCATTTGATGTATCCTCCCTGTGAAGTAAACACTAGCATAGGATCATCTCAACAGCAATGTATTATTCACAGTGTTGAATGACATAACCGTTCATACTTTGAAATGAGGGAGAACAGATACTTTCATTCAGTTTGAACCTAGACACACAGACTTGCTCTGAGAGGCTGCAAAATTCTGCTCTGACTTTAAACTAGTCTACAGATCAGGCATCAGAAAACTCCAAAAACTGCATCTGAAGAAGCCAATAACATACAATGGGAAAGTAGCAATGCTCTCTTTCAGATGCACTAAAAAAGTTTCATTGTCACATACAGAATTCAATGGTATCAACCATTTCCTACTCACTCTTAGAAGAAAAGGTTCTATATAGAACCTTAAAGGGCAGTGTTGTAGTCGAGACCACCTCACTCGAGACACCGAGACCAGAGAGAGTCGAGTCCAAGTCAAGACCGAGTCCATAGAGAGTCGAGTCCGAGACCAGAGACGGTCGAGTCCGAGTCGAGACCGAGACCAGTGAGGGTTGATTACCTAATTTACTTTTATTTACTTAGAGAAATCCTTTTTTTTTTTTTTTTTACTTAGAGTTTAAAAAATATGATCAGTTTAGGGTAAAAAGGCCACATAGTAGGTGGTGTTAAAAGTAATTTTATTACAATTTGTCATGCGCAGTTGCGCACTAGAAAATCACCAATCACTGGGTGTGTCAATCAATTTGAAGAAATATTTTATTAACATACATTAATAATCATGAAAAATATTTTTCATTGAACTCGAGTGGACTCGGGAATAATTCCGAGTCCTAAAAAAAAAAATGTTCGAGTACGAGTCAATTCCGAGTCCAAATGGACACGAGTCCATGACAAGACCAAGACCATTAAAATATGGTCTCGAGACCGAGTCCGAGACGAGTCCGAGTCTCGAGTACTACAACACTGTTAAAGGGTTCTAAAGCGCTACGTATTTGGAACCCCTAAAATTTTCTATATCAAAATTCAAGATATGGGGGTTAGAAAATGTATATATTTATATAATTTTATGTAGTTAATCAATATACCACGAAGAGTGCCATTTCAGATTTTCTCCTCCAAAAATCAGCATGAATTAAAATGTGATATTAAGTTTAATAAACAATAATTTAATTACAACTACAAAATATTGCAGAATAATGTAATATATGAATGTAGCCTATAAAGAACCTTTGTGCCAAACGGGTTCTTTCTTGTCATTATAGAAGCTTTTTTTAGCATAAAATGTCATTTGGAGTTGAGTAAAGAACCCTATGCTACATAGAACCCTGAGAGAACCAGCCTGCTGATCTGTATCCATTGTGGTTATCATCAGGCACTTTAATACACAAATAATCAATTTGATGGATCTGAAATTTGACGATGCACACAAAAAATCTCTAGTCGGTGATACATGACTGTGTAGTTCAATAATTTGATGTCTAAGTCATTGGCATTACTAGCCAAGTAAACTAATCAAATTTATCAGGCATTTCTAAATGGATTCTTAAATGTCCTGATTGTAAGGATCATAAAATGTTTTTAATAAAACACAATTGCAGCTGTAAGTCAATGGATGTACATCAAGAGTGATGCACTTTATTTTGTGGTATCACTGGTATGGAGAGCGGGTTGCAGATGAGAGCTGTGCGGGAGAGAACATTCCCACTCTAACAGGATACACCACTGATGACAACCACAGCGAACATGCAACAAACCTCCAGCTCTACAACTTATCTTTATGAGATGCATCCTTGCCCGCGAGTAATCTCTTCAAAAAGTAGTGGGACTCGATTGCTGGAATGTTTACCAAATCTGTGGTAATGTATAATTCCCCTGCAGGTATGTAGCCTAATAAAGTATATAGTGTTAGCATCACTGCAACAAGAAAGAGGACAGAGATACAGTATAAAATGGTAGATTTAAAAATAAGTTAAACAAAAACACTTTCACACCAAAAAAATATATATATATATATATATGTTGCTCAACAACATTGGGTGTCAGTCAGCACATTGCAGATGATCCCCAATAATTTATTGCCACAAATAATTATTATAGATGCTAACTAAATATTGAAATGTAAATTTGGTTTAGTTAATTTAAGTATTGTTCAACAAAGATTGACATGCAAGGTACATTGGTACCGTAAATGTAAAAATAGCTCTTTTGAATGTCGGTAAACTACCTTTATGGCGCACTAGCGGCACTAGTTCAATCTCAAATGACACACTTGATGTGTACTTGACAGTCCCTTTGCATTGTCTTATTGAGCCTGTACTGATGCAGGCTCCACTGTCATCACGTTAGCAAGAGGGCAGTCTTTGGGAAAGACAGAAAAGGCAGTAGAGAAAGAAGCTCGGAAACTGGAGTCAGCCCTTTGAAATAGTCTTCCCAGGACGGGCAGTGACACGAGATAAAAGACTCTAGAGCGCATTTTAATCGCAAAGCCCATTGTGCTTTTAGCATTTGCATTTGCCCCACGCCCTTTTCATTTGCATTCGTCATTACTGTGCTGTCAGCTCTTATCGGGGTCGCTCTATAGTCCTCTTAGGGGAGGAAGGGAGCAGCTTGACGTTGAAAGTGGGCCTTTACAGTGCCATTAGATTGCAGGGGCTTCAAAATGCACTTTGTCTGTTGGGTGGGAGATGGGACTGACAGACCGTGCCAAACGCTGGTGTCACTTTGTACAAGTTCACCAGTTACAGAGCTCATTAATCACACTGATGTCATTAAGCGATGTTGGTTTCCATGTGGGCCTGTGTATGCTCCCTTCTGGACCCATTCGTCCATTTGCCGCCGTATGGATTCGTTCACACATCACCCTGTGGTGAAAGCTGTCATCTGTGTGGCTCTTTTGTTCGAGCTGAGCTTCTACTTAGGAATCATCAAAAGTCTCCGACGCAGAACTGAACTTCAAGGCCCACGGCTATTGTTATTTAAATGCCATGTTAACCAGATACAATTCCTCCCAAACTTTCTTCCAACTTTCTTTACGAGTTGGGTCGATTTGTTTCTCGGCTTGCCTTAAACTTAAGCTTGGCCACACAATAGCAACTCGCGAATGATAGGAAATAAGATGCGTCATGGCTATAGGCGGCTTTAACTGTCAGTCTTTGAAGCCCCTGGCTGCTAAAAGCAGGCTTGGACTTGGAGCGCACCAGCTTTAATGGAGACGAGCGGGAAGTAAGAGAGGATTTAGAAGAAAACCGACAGAGCGAGGGGACAAAGAAGAGGGTTTTTGCTGGAAAAGCAGCAGATGGGCACCCAGTGCCCGTCACAGCTTCTGTAATGCCATGACTGGCACCCGTAGCCCTAAAGTCGGTGCATATCTGTTGGGAGTCCCCGTCACAATCTGCTTGGATTTGGCCTCTCAAACCCTTCCTTAAAGGCAGCTGGGCAGTTTACAGAGCCCCTAAACTCCAATCCCTTTGTGGTTCCCCTGAGGTTCAAATTGGTTGATCAGTAGACATGATCCAGATATCTTTTTTTATGTCACCAAATTTACTGAGCAAAGACAAATGGGGCCATAAACTTATATGAGGTCAAAACGAGTTGGACCCGCAGCTATCCATAATTCAACTCTCAGTGCTGTCCTACAGCAACACACACCATATGAGAGATGCCCTTCACGGCCCTACAGAGCAGTGACATCACATACCAGATGACAGAAGCTTCCAAGCCCCCGACCTGACAGCATGTAAGCAAAGCTTTAGTGGTACAGCTGAACTTCCATATTTTAGAGCACCACGCCAAGAGGCTTGGTGTGGCCCACACAGGATTTAGACAGATGGAGAATGATGCTTTTCTGAAAGCTTCCAAACCAACCAGCTCCCATTTGCTTGCCCCAGAGCACAGACCCAGTTTTTTTTTTCTAGTCGAGAGCAGGAGGGTACGGGTTAGGCGTTTCAACTCCAGGGCCAGCATGACAAAACAAATACAAGCCTTGCTAGTAAATGCTTTTCCCAGAGCTGTTTTCCAAAAGTATGTTTAAGTGGGATCTTCTTGGAACAGTTTAATATTTTTTGACCTATACACTTTAGTAAAATAGTTTACAATAATTTTATAAGGTTTATAAGTTTCATCATTTTTATTATATAAGTAAAAAAAAAAAAAAATGTGGTTAATTTTTAAGCAAACATTGTGACATTTTCATCAAATGAATTTATGAAACAATGAATGCATGAATATATAAATAAGCAAAACCAAAACCAAATAAATAAATAATAATAATAATACATTATTCAAAATTATAATAAAAAAGCAACATAAAGAATCACTATTCAGAATCATTTAGAATCTATTATATTAAGAATCACTATTGACGATTGAAATTAGATTAAAAAAAATAACAGCAATATAATACCCACACACACTATTACAATTATACAAATAAAATGTGCTTAATTCTCATAAAAATTATGTCAACAAATCTTAATGTCACTAAAAAACGGTTCATTATCTCCATAAAATATATGATTTTTTATTATTTCCACTTTGATTCCAAGAAAACTGTGAATTTGATGTTTTCATTTAACAAACTCCAGTTAACTGCCTCCTCAGAAGAACACAGGTCTAGCTTGATCCAAACTTTGTCTCTGTCATGCTAAGACTTAATAATTTATCATGAACTTTAGCATGACAAGATGTTTATACTGAGACGTTCCTTTTCCCAACTGATGAGTACTGTGCCAGTTGGCTTTAATGCTGGCCAAGTGTCTGTATGGTGTATCTGCAGTGTGTATAGGAAAATAATCTCTGCAAGGTCAATGTTGATGTAAACAAAAAACAAAAAAACATCCTGCATTTTATCAGCAGCGAAAAAAGACAACAGTTGACTTCAGGAACAACTGAAAAAGGAGGATTAGATAAGGTTGGCAGCTTTAGGTTCCATACTTTGATGGAAATGATCAGTTGGTGGATAACACACAATGGAGCAATTCACTGACATTATTTACTCATGTCTCTAAACCTGTATTACACAAAAGGGAAAACTTTTAAAGAATGCACTGGTCATGCAATTACAAATAATGAGGCTTTTCAAAGTGGCCAATACAATAGTGTTGTGTGAGAAACACAATGCAATTTAAGTTATTTATATAATAGTTCATGAGAGAGTTTGTAAATTGTTTAGTGAATTTTAAATTCGTAACATGACGGTGAATAAAACAGTGTAGAAATTTTGTGGTTTGGGTAAAAACGTCTGAAATTGGAAGCCCTGTCTTGGAAAATGGCATGTTTTATTAAACGCTGTGTATCTTATGATACAGACATTATGAGACATTCAACCGAAAAAAAAGTAACAAAAAAATGTGTATATGAAACGAATTATTCCTTTATAAAATCAATCTGAATCGGGTGCACATTCACATGGCACCTTCCCTCATTATTTCCTCATTGTTCCTCATTTCACAGAAAGGCTGACCCGAGCTCGTACTGCAGAACAGCACGTAGCAGGAGACATAATTACTAGTGGCACACCAAAGACACATGAGAAGTGAAGGTTTGTCCAGCGCTGTGTGATAAACGTGGTTCTTGAGTTTTGAACAATGTGAGGGAAGGTGATCAGGGCTCTATGCTGTGCAGATCTGAGCCGCCGCAGGTGTTTTTGGCAGTGTGGACCTCATTCTCGGCCAGAACCACTACCACATGGTGCCCACTATTGGCCTGCTTAAAACACCACTGCAGTGGAGTCAATAATGTACTAACAAGCTGAGCTTTTGTTTAAATGCATGTATGTTTTAAATTCAAGACCTCTAATGACAGTATACCATGCAGAAACTGATGTGAATACTAATTTATACCTAAATTTGTGTTTTTCTCATTGATTATGCAGTTGTATGAGCATGTGTTTGCTCTGTTATGCTGCAAATAAGCTATCAGCATGGGGACTGAAAGCAGCTTCATCTCCATTCCAACCTCTAATAAACACACCGATGGGCAGGACCTCTTCCTCTTTTCTGCGGCTCTAAAATTTTTATGAATAAATATAGATATTTTAAACTTGATTCCTGGTTTCCAATTAAAACAATGTGTTCTGTGGCAGCTCCGAATTTTCTTTCAATTTTTATACGAGATACCGAACGTTTCATATTATTATGAAGTGTAATTTTAGTATCTGTAAAGAATTTGTGAGGGGATATTGTTGTTTACAAAGTTTGTTAAAAACAACACTGAAGCAATATAAGAAACAATTGTTTACATCCACTTGAACCCCCACACTACGTATATATCAGCATAGAGTTTCACATGTTTCATTTTCAGATGCTCATGTCACAGGGATTGTATTAAAAATGACTTAGTCCAAAGCTCAGGAGTCTGTGAACATCATCTATTTGAGTGCTCCATGGAATGGAGAGGGCAAAAAAAAAAGAAAAATAAGCTATTTTCCACATGGGATATTCTGAATGCAGTGTGCCAATGACAAATAGGCTAAATTGAATCTGAGAGGTTGCCTCTGGACACAAGTCATTTAAAAAAAAAAATAATAATAATAATACCGTCTGTCATAACTAAGCAATGACACAGCCATCTATACATTTCAAAAGGAATGATGGGAAAATAACTTGCATTATTAAAATACCTTCTCCTAAAGACACAACCCCAGATAATTTTGGATTTAAATTTCAGTCTATTCCTCGCTTAAAGCTATTGTACAGTTTCTTTGAAGCATATACACCACTTAAGTCATTTGGTCCACTTTAATTCTGTAGAGCCTAACATGTAATACAAATCTCATTGATTTGAAACGGAACAGTTTATTGAATCTTAGGCAATACATACATACACTCTTTGCATATGTGGTTTTTGTTGAGTATCAACATCATTTATCAGTTTCATTTATGAGGAGAATATGGAGCACATAGGAGAAAGATACAGAGGCCCAAACTAAGCAAATTATGCAATTTGGTGTATTGCTATATTTATTTGGCCAAAAAGTAAGAAATTCTTATAGCTTGTAATGTAAATCATTGAGATTTTGCAATTTATGTAAGGGGTCTAACATAAAATGCATATTGCCATATTGCCTACTTATCAGTGGTTGAATACGATGATATTTAAATGCATAATGATCACAGTGCTGTACTTTTTGTTGTAAGGCTCAAACATAAAATTCAATGCAATACAATGACGAGTGAGAATAAATGTTCCTCAAACGCCTGATGTATCATATTGGTACTCATGCTTTAACATGATTTCTCAAAAAAAAAAAAAAAAAAAAAAAGAAAAAGAAGTATTGATCATCAATTAAACCTTAGAAATGGGTGTATTAATTTAATTAAAATACAGTGCGCTTTATAGGGGGAATTTTTACAGCATGTCTTCACTGTCACTTCTGCTCAATTTAATGCACCCTTGCTGAATGAAAATATTAACAACAACAACAAGAAAACCTACCGTTTGAGCTACAGGAATGCTTGTTTGTGTTTAAACTGCATTTCTGAGTATATTCTGGTTTCCCGTATTATGGTTCTGATTTTCTGTCTAGTTTCATGGATTTCCCCGTTTGCCTGTGTTTCGGACTCTGTTGATAGTTGTTTTGAACATTTGCCTGATATGTGGATTATTATTGTGGATTAATAATCCTAATGATTATATTATCCCTAATAAAGTTGGATCTCCTAACCGTGTTTCAGAGCAGTTCGTAACACTTACGTAACACTAATTATAAAAATAAATAGAAAAGGTCTGACACAGCAAAAAGATGTGAACTAAAATGCTTTTTACTTGCAACTGTTTTCAGGTCATCATGTTGATAATTTAGAAGCCTTAGCAAAGTGTGCAACAAATACGATACATTAGCCTTTATAAGGTGAATGATTCTTGTATACTGCTTTTGTAACATTCTATCTCATCCGGGGTGAGTAAATAATACCTGGATTTTATTAATGGATGAACTGTCTCTTTAAGACAGTCCTGTGGCCATAATGGCTTCATTAAGCATGGATGATTTGAGGAGATCACTCAAAGTGAACAATGGAAGCAAATACACTTCACAGGCTGACCTGACATCCACAAGTATACCTCTCCAGATATTATAAAACATGAGCCTGCATCTCAAGGCCCCTTTAGGCTCCAGAGAGACTGTATAAATATCTGTAGCCTATGTTTCTTTAATGTCCAGCCGACACATGCTCACATGAGCCATAATTAGACTGTCCAGACTGCAACTCGGTGGGCAGATGCTGAAACACTGACATACTAAGTGTAGTTATTTGTAACTCATTAAACGGCAAGAAGCTTTTCATCAGCAGGTCAACGTGCTTCCAGTGATGTCTCATTTGCATAGAACATTAAAAGAATAAATCATACTTATTTACATATATTAAGTGACAACAAGGGAATCTCAGACAAACACAGAAGCTCAATAGGCTGTGAAAGTTCAAAACAGACCTGCTTTATAGGGTCCAGGTTTGCAACCAGATCAACCATAAAACAAGATCTACATTCTGTTTTTGTGACTGTCTCAGCCAAATCATTTACCAACTAAATAAAGGTTTCTTGATATTTTTGATTCAAACAATATTGAATCAAGGGCCCCGTTCATAATTCCAAACTATGTACAGGCCCCATAAAAGCCCTAGTTACCATGAAATTTGATTAAAAATATATAGTAAAACAAAGAGTAATATTGGGAAATATTTTTACTATTTTAAAGAACTTTTGGATCAAAAAAGTTAATGAAAGTTGACAATCACGGGTATTGTTCAAAATGCATGTATAACTTTAATGAAAGGTTTTTTATCAACGCGATTGAAATGTAATTTATTTCTGTGTTGGCAAAGCTGAATTTTCAGCATCATTTCCTCATTCCTCTCCAGTGTCACATCACATGATCCTTCAGAAACCATTCCAATAAGCTGATTTGGTGCCCATTCAACATTTCTTATTATTATCAATGTTGGAAAAAAGTTATATTTTTTAAGTATATATATATATATATATATATATACTTAAATTTATATACTGTATTTCATAATAAAAGTTCATATTTCATAATGCAAGTTCAAAAGAACAGCAGTTATTTTATTCCTGTGTAACAGTATACTGTAAATGTCTTTATTGTAATCTTTGCTCAATTTAATATACCCACCCTTGGTGAATTAAAGCATTCATTTCTTGCAAATAAAAAATAAAAACAGTCTGAGCTACATCAGGGATGCTTTTTGGAATGCTAACGGACAAAATTAATGTCAAAATACTAAGCCCGGACTATTCATTATCTCACTGTGCACTATTATGAAATGATCTGCACACCCTGAAAAAACAAAAATTACTACTTAAAGCAAGATTGCATTTGCAAAATTTCATCACCACTGGAATCAGAGGAATAAAAAATTCAAAGCCATTGGTTGAACCAATAATGCTGTGCTCAAAAAAAAAAAAACAAAAAAAAAAAAAACAAGCACATTTCAAGTTACATTTCAGAGATGGTACCACCTTTTGGGAAATCAACCTACAAATGGATTATGGATATCTCTGAATATATGATCAATGATGAATTGTTTAATCAGAATACAGGAAAAACGATTGTAGCATCAAAAACAAAATATTTAAAGGAATAGTTTACCAAAAAAACAACAATTCTTTCATTGTTCTGGCCCGCCCTTTCTAACATGTATGAGTTTCTTACTTCCGTGGAATAAACAAAACAATATATGAAGTCTATTTTGTGTGTGCGAGTGCAAAAGAAACAACAGCAGTTCAGTCGTATAGTTTTGGAATGACATGAGGGTGAGTAAATAATGACAATTTTCATATTTGGTCTTTAATTATTAAAGTGCATGAAACATATTAATCAGCAATCATATCCTCTATATCATTTTAGCTGCAATAATCTTTAGATTCAAGCACAAAACGGTAGATTTTAAGGATGCATCTATATACTTCAGGGTTATTTAATGCTGTCACTCAAGCTGTTTAATGCTATTAACATGTCATCCTGCAGGGTTTAAATGAGATCGTTCCATACCTAAACTTCTGACAGCAGAACAGCGCTTCGTATTCAGCAGGATATAAGCTGACCAAGATACTTCCATTGTTGTCCTTGATTATGCAATCTGCTTCCATGGATATCGCACATGCATTTACAACTCTATACACAAGCTTTGACAGAGACCGAAACGTCTGTCAACAAACATCAAAAAACATGCTGACACCCTAATTGCACCATGCTATTTCTGACACGACTCGTTTGCATCTTGTCCTGCCACTAAAAGGACATACTCTGGCAGGTGCCAAGTATCATTTAGTTGATTTAAAAGGGTGATGATGTGCACATTATGCTGTTTGTTTATTTGTTTACAGCCAAACGTAGTTGAGGCCGCCATCCAAGTTTGCCTTCAGGCTCAGCAGTGCAAAATAACAAATGGAAGTCAAGCACATGATTAGAAGGTCATGCTAATGAAAAAAAAAAAAAAAAAAAAAAAAAAGCTTGATTGCGTAAAACTAATCGTGCGAACTGAAGTGTGTTCTCATTGTCTATCCTCTTTTACCACGCTATTAACGGTCTATCGATTAATGTGCCGTACATATGAAGTGAGCGATTCTGACAAAGTACAAATGGTGTTAAGGTAGCCATATTTCTGTTGAGTAATTACCTGTCATGAATAGATAACAGGTTTGGCAACAATAATTCATGAAGCACTTCCTGAGTCCTGCCAGAGAAAAAAAACTGGGGGTATAATGTATCACCATCTACCGTTTTACAACACCATCAGCCACTTCAGAGACTTTAAATAACACCAGACTGTATACAGTAGATGCATACCCAAATTCCACCATAAGGACACAGATTCCCGAGCATTAATCACAGACAGAGCTAAACAGACGTTGTGCTTTGTCTTTTCAGTTGAGCAGACCACAGAAACTGTCCAGAGATAACCTCCCATGTTCCAACAAAAATAGTCCTGCTATAATTGTAACTCAGGTGGAGACCTCGTTTCCATTTTACAATCGCTAAGTCACAATAGGTTAGATGAAATGACTTAGAGCTTTCGGGCAAAGTCACATTCAACGGAACGAAACGATAATGTCATTTATAGTGGATTGCCGCATATCCCCCAAAACAAAACATTTTTTTCTGTTACATGGATACCCAAAAATCATATTTACTCATTCTAATGTAGTTCCAAACCTGTATTCCTTTTTTACTTTTTTTTTTTTTTTTGAAAAACACAAAATAAGAAAAGCAAAAGAAAAGAAAAAAAAATAGTCAAAGAATATCATACAGGTTTGGAATGACCCAAAGGTGAGTAAAGAAGACAATCATTTTATGCATGATCCCTTTATGTAGAAAACAAAACAGTCACATTTGCAAATAGTTGCCAGAACACTGTTTTTCTGTCACTTTATGTGGATCAAACATGACAAATGTATTTAAAAATAATAATAATAATAATGATTAGAGGCTCTGAATTATTGCTATGAGTGCTTGATTCCATTGTGTTCTGATTTGAATTTTGCCTTAGTTACGATGTATTTTTTTAACTTAAATACTATTTTTATTATTTGTGAGAAATGTGCTTTGATAAACTTAAAACCGTGGGTGTATAAGCACATTTTTTAGTAAATGAAAGGGAGTACAGTCCTCAAAAGTGGACCTGTAAAAAATCTTTGTATAGGAAAAAAGATCACTGAAGGGAGCCACCTTAAATATGTCCACGATGGATGCAATGGATGGATGCAATTGATTTTTTTTTTTTTTACTTGTCTTTCAATCATGGTATAAAACATATATAAAAACATAATACACATGGATTGTGTGGTCATACTTCCAAAAAGAATAATCTGTGATTCTGAATGCCAGCAGAGAATTCTCTCAAAAATACAAACATGTACATATATGTTGTTCATAAATTATGGTATCCCTGTTTGTGCTACATAAGCCACGTTTCCACCGCAATTACCAGGAACTATTTGTCCCAGGAACTTTTTGTTTCCCCAGACCGCTTGCTTACTGCGTTTACACCGTGTACTTGAGTACCGGTCCGGGGCGGGAAGATTATAGTGACGTTGAACTGCGTGCGACTGCTCTTCCTAGCCTGCGCGTTTGTTTTGAGTTTTGTATGGAGGATTCAAGCTTTGCTGCTTTTGTGTGCGATTGGTTTACTAACGAGGTAATTAACAAAACGGCAGAAAAGAGACGAGCACCCAAAGCGTATTCAGAAAGCTCGTAATGCTAGATATAAAAGTAGACCTTTGTTATCAGCGGACATTGACCGTGAGATGGATGGGACGAACTCGCGCCATCGGGCAGAAAGAATAGCGTGGTGAGAACCAATCAGGATGTTCAGCACAAAAGTCCCACCCCGAAAGTCCCTGAGCTCTGAGAAAGTACCACCTCGCCAGCAAGGGGGGGGGGAGGGGGGGGGAGGGGGGGGGGGGGGTTCTACTTCATTTAGACCCTGGTTCCTGTGGTGTAAACACACCGAGTACCACCCCAAAGTTCCTAGTTCCTGGGGAAAATTCCTGCGATGGAAACACAGCTATAGAGTGTAATTTCATCTGTGCCATTATTATTAGTGCCATCAAATGATTAAAATATTTAATCACGATTAATCACATTAATGTCATTTTTAACTTGTGATTAATCACAATAAAATGGTGAAAGAAATATTGACGAGGTCCTGATATTGACGAGGGGGCGGAGAATTTGCATCAGCTGTGTGTGTGTGTGTGCTTGGCCACCATCAAGTGGTGTTTCAGACTGGACGTGCTGTGACGATGATAGCTCAGTTCACAACGACAAAGCACACAGTTCACTTTGGTCTTTTCAAAGGGACCATTTGGCAACTTTTTAAAAGTAAACTTTCCATTCAGAATCTTATTGGCATTTCGGCATCTCACGCTCGTCATCCACTCAAAACGTAACGTTAACCAACTATTTGGCCGGCTCCCAAGCCCAATCAAGTGTGTGCGGTGTTGTGTCTGTTGTTTTGTTTTGTTGTGTCTAGCAAGATCCGCTTTGGTCGACAAAGCAACAAAACGTCCTCGCGTGGCACAAGCCATTGAAATGAATGGGTTTCACAGTGCAGCACCAAGCATGCTACGAACGCAAGTATGTGGAAAAAAAATACAAAGTATGAAAGGACATAAAAAAATGACGCCGTTAAAATGGGTTTGTGTTAACAACGTTAACACGTTTAACTGATAAGCAACTAAAAAAAGCACAAATGTCAGGACAAAAACATCTCAAGGACCCCAAAAACACCTTAGACCCAAGACGGTTAAATTAGATCAGATTAGATGAGCTGACTGCTTTCTTATCCTGGATAGTATGATGCACCAAAGCATGCTACACTGCTGAATGTCAAATGCATCGTTCTGTATTTGATGAATTAATGCCAGACCATGTACATTTCACATCCAATATGAATTGGAATGAGACACATGTACATGTGGCATGTTTTAACTTATTTTGCAGATAGCCTGATATACAATGTATCACACTTTCTGGCTGTTCAATAAATTGAGAGTCAGAGATGGAGTGAGATGAAGGTACATTTCAACAAGCTTAAAAAAACCCAAACAAGTTGGTATATAATACATTCTAAAGGAGGCTCATTACAAATGTGCCTCCACACACTGCCAGCCACTGCCTCAGCATCCAGACGGTATACATGGCTTTTCCATTTAGTCAATTAAAAAACACCAGCCTGGTGGGGGAGAGTTGTTCAGGAGCAAACTTGATGGAGCTGTGGGAGGAGATATGCCAAATCCAGTGTGAATTCCAGCTCCTCTTCTCTAATTTGTATTCAAACTTCAGGAAAGCTGGCAGAGTGAAAACAAATCCATTAGCTACATGCCTATGGGCGGCATCCATAAGTCCTTGAACCCATATCGCCATGTGTTTGCGAATGTTTGTGTGTCACCGCCAGGCAACAGCTGCCCCCGTGAAAGATGCAATGGGACTGACTCCAAAAATACGTCTGCTTTACACATATTAATTTCAACCGTCGGCCGCAGAACATTGGCATATGACATGTGACATTCGCCAAAATGACACGCTCCCTTTGAGAGACAAAATCTAGACTTTGTGGAGCTGTGATGTGATGCAGTGGGAACTTTTGGGGTCGAGACTTGGCAGAGATTAGATAGGGTCTGATGTTTTGTGTTTCGCATTATGCATCGAGTGCATGCATGCGAGCAGACTCGATGGAAATAATAAAAAAAAAATTACTAAGCTAAAGCACTCATGCATATAATACATTCCCAACGCACATAGCTAAAATCAAGGACTGATGTACTATATGTTTTGCATTATATATGCCTGCATATGTCTTGAGAGTTGAAAAGTAACAAAGAGCTTTGAACAAGGTGTATTTTCAATAACCTGCGTCATCACAGTAGGAGAGGGCAAAAGGATTTTTCCAGCTCATCATCTGTTTCAATCAGCAACTCTCTTGGGAGGTGATGTTCTTTCTCCATCAGGAGAGGCCAAAATGAGGAGAGAAGCCCAGCTTGAAGATGGCCTGCTGGGAGATGGGGGTGTACAAAAGGAGCTGCTACAGGGTGAAATCATCTAACCACAACAGGAGAGAGCTTAGAAAATGGTCTATATGGAGCAGAAGTGAGTTCATCTAAAAACAAAGTGAAAAAAGCAGTGCTGATCTTGTCAACAAAGTTACTGACAAACATGTTTGGTTACACTTTATTTCTAAGTTACGCCTGCTTTTAAGTGGGAAAGAGTTTTCTACCATTATATGTGGCTAAATGTTACATTATAATTATCTTTTATTCAAAAGACCACAAGAAAAATTTAAATATTCAGGTGCCCAAACATGTGCTCATTTCCAAGGTTATTTATCAAGTCTTTTAACGTTTCCTTAGTGTTTGAAGATGGAACTTCAGAGATTATTAAGCAGGTTTCATCAATATTTCTCAATTTGCTGAAGGTCACAGGTTTCAAACAATGTTTGCTCTGAACACTTGAACCCTTGTTCACCTCCTAATGTCACCTTGCTGAGCGTTCTCTTTTTCATTCACACTCAGGGAAAACTGGAATAATACAAATGTAATTTGCAAATTTAAATGTGGGATTGCAACAGTTTTTAAAGCAGTTTATGAGATCCTGACTCACTTTACACAACTTTCAAAGAAACAAAGATGAGTTCTTTTGAATATCTACAGAGAAAAGTATAAAGCTTGTTTCTGCCACAGAATAAAACAATTTAAATGATAATTGTGACTTTTAATCTTAAACAATTGAGTGATATACACTCACAATTGCGAGGAATAAAGTCAGAATTGCAAGAATAAAACTGCTACTTTATATCATGCAATTCTGAAGATGTAAATAACAACTGTGAGAAAGTAATAATTGTGAGATAAAAAAAAGTCACAATTATCTTTTTAATTTTTTAATCTTTGGTGGAAACAAGCTTCGATAGAAAAGCCCTGTTTAAAAGGATGTCTATTATTTTAAGGATGTTATATTATTTTGGTTTGGTTTAAGCCTAAACTATCACTAACTACTTTCTTTAATGGGCATCAGAGAAAATGTTAGGAAATCAAATATGCAAATTAATAACCAACGATATTTTTAGGTCACTTATTCAAATTTGAATTACCATTATATATATATATATATATATATATATATATATAAAACATGGCTACCATTATATGTGAGCAACATGCATGTATATGTCCACAAGACGTTTGACTAATGTATGTTGTCGCCTAGAGTTTTTGCTTCAAAATGATCTGAAAATCATCTTGCCTTATCATTCACATAAAACAAAAGATTGTTTTAAATTGATCAGCCCAACCCCCTCATGAATAATTAGGTGGTTCTCACCTGAGAAGACAAAAAACAAACAAACAAACAAACAAAGAAACAAACAAAAAGGTTCAATAGGTGGTTTCAAGGTTCAAGGTTTATTCAGTTAGGTGAATGAAACAATATTTACAGCATTTATTAATTTAGGCTAACTAACTAACCAACTAACCAACTTACCAACTATTAACTCTAACTATTAACTAACTAACTAACTAACTAACTATTAATATTTATGACAGTTTCAGTCACAGTCTGGACCTCACCTCAGTAAATCACATTTCCATTACTGAATTGGCTAATTATGCTTTTGAGTGGCAACTATGATTCTTTGTCTATGAAAATAAAAGCACCGTTTCAGCTTACAGCATGCAGTGATGGCCTAAAGTTCAAATTTCAATGACGCTACACTATGAGGGAAACAGTCCCCTCTAATATTTCGCAACAAACTCAAGTACCCTTCCTGCTGTGCATGGCAGCAGCTGCAATTTTCTAAAACATACATTATCCAGACAACTCAGGGTTACAAAATAATAAAACAATCCCATTCAAAAGCCCTATCTGATAAAGTCTAAAAAATGCACATTATTGGTCACATGCCTTTACCATGCAGGGCATCATTTGCTGAGCAACAACCAATCCTCTGCAGGAGTCATTCGTCCCGGCTCTAGTAAACAGCTCTCGGTCCATGCAGGGAAAAAATAGCAGATTATTGCACACTCAATTCTAATGTAATCTACAAAATAGTGCAGCATGGGGGAGCAAACACAGTTTGTCATTCCTTTGGCTCGTCTATACTTAAAGTGAGAAGTCAAGTGAACACTTTGAATGCATGGCATAAAATGACATGGGGCCACGACCAGAAAAGCACTGTGTTGTTCCGACATCTGCAAGCACTTCGGGCCTGCTGGCCCATTTATAAATGCTTGTGTGAGAGCATAGTGTTTGCTCATTAAGCTGTTGTGCTTGTTGAGGGGATGATTTCTGTACTTTGTCATGAGAACCTGAACACTCTTAACTTGCCTGTATGTTGGATGGGCATTCAGGTTTAAACAAAACCCATAGAATAGAGCCAGTTTAGAGGCCATTACTTAACTTTGATTGCTCTCTGCATAATGTCTGCAGTTTACGGTCCACTGGACAAAATGCAAAATGTACAGATGCGCCCTTATACTGCTCAATAATTATAACCTATGCATATACATATATTAGCTGTTTTCAATTACTAATTAGTTATGATGCGTGACAAAAACTGAAACATGCATTTATTTGGCTTGCTCACCTGGAATAAAAGAGTTAAAGTAGAAGAAGCATGTTCGGGGTAATATATATAAAAAAAAAATCCCCTTCAGGGTAATTATAAACCTTGAGCCTCTCTGGGGTTATTTTACATTAATTGACTCTTGGCTTACATTATCCTTTACATATAAACCCGGCATGTAATTCTCTATAGTGCTGTAACTGGGGGTTAATGAATCATTTTCTAATTAAAACAGAAAGATGGGTTGACATCACTTTATATACCCATACTGCCAGGTGGATAACAGCTACTGAACGTTCCCCAGGTTCATTCTGCCCTTGATGGTCTCAGATGAACAAAGGTCAATTAACACCTCTGGCCTCTGAATGCAAAGCAGGTTTTTACATAGTTTCCTAACCAGATGTGATGGGTTTATATTTGTCTGTTTACAATGAATGCAAAACTGTGACACAATGGCAGCCAATCCCAATGCTACTGTATGTAGAGCTGAATTTTGGTCCAATGAAACAGCACTGTAGGCGGTGCTACAACATTTAGCTATCAAATTTAGCATTTTGTTTAAGCATTAGGTCAGCAGACGGAGAGTAGGAGGTCTTTGTTTGAACGCATTCGAACTCATGAGCATCTACACAATGAAATCACTCAGTTTACAATGTCAAAGTCGTCCACTTTTGATTGGATTGATAAAAACGCTTTTTAATACCAGATGACGGTATAGATAAACAATTAAATATCCAATCGGCCAATAAAAAAAAAATCAAGCTTATTATTTAAAACAGGATAACAACACATTCAGTCACTTTATATTCTAAAATGCTTTCTTTTTTATTCTTTTTTTTTATATAATGTTTGTTTCTGACAAACAACTACTGCAGAAACTAATCTACTAGACAATAATCAAGGGATAATAAAATTATTGCTGAAGTTCGCAACATAATTCGTTCTCTACAAAAAGATCAACGACTTGCAAGTGAAGATATATTGACTGTCTATTCAGAGGTGTGAGGACACTCATGATGTGGCCTTGGGGTCGCAGCTGATGTTTATACCACTCATTTCTCCTCATGCTTTCTCTCTCAGCAACACATAAGCCAAATGTTCTATGTGGACTCAGAGAGGTGACAGGGCAAAGTATTTAACAAATTATGACAAATTAAAGTGTTTTAACAAATTGTTAGACACCAAGTATGGTTCTCTGAAGACAACTTGAAAGGAGACAATAACAGACCACAACATATTTAGTTTGGAAATCCTACGGAAATCCTTCAAAGTTCATGGTTGGTTTTTTTCCACTACGATTATTACTCCTTTTTTGTGTTCTCCCACAGACACACTTAATAATTCATCCGTTTTACAAAAAGTATCTATCTTTTTTTTTTCAATGAGACTCCTGCCAAGCTGTTTGGCAAAACAACTGCCAAAATGATCCTTTCCCCATCAAAGAACTAATGGCAGGAGGTCAGACATCATGTCTAAAATCATACTTTTATGAAAATCATAATAGTATCATGCTTTTCAGGTTCTTTTTTTAAACCATTGATTTTATAATGAAAAAGAAATACAAAACAATAGGAAGGATTCACCCGGAAAGCTCGGACAGCCTTACAAGGAAATAGGAATTGAAGCACAAGGACTTAGAATTAGAATAATGAGTTTTGCTTAGAAGACAAATGAAGACAGAAGGCTTTATGCCTGGTGAAGATGGATAACACATTGACAGTGGTGGAATGTAACGAAGTACAAATACTTCGTTACTTTACTTAAGTACATTTTTCACGTATCTTTACTTTACTTAAGTACAATAAATAGTGCCTACTTTTTACTTTTACTTCGTTACATTTTGCAGCAATTATTATACTTTCTACTCCACTACATTTCTACAACTTCTGTTACATTTTCGTTACATTTTCTGATCAGTTTTTCCCCTGCCAAAACGTAATCTGACCGCCCGTTCGTTGCACGTTTGTCTCACCAGTGACGTTTGGTTGCCATAGATACAGTATATTAACCCGGTCACACTAAATGCATCTCACACGCAGTGTTTATCATGCAACTCATACGCGAAAATTTGTTTTTACGTGTATAGGAAACACACCGTGTGTAATATATGTTTGGTTTGGTTAGGATTATGGCAAGCCAAGAGGTTCAGAATTACACCATAAATGAATCGCGTTTACTGCCAAACATACTTATTAACATATAGTAAGGATAAGCATGATATTGCCTAATTGCAAGCTTGTTTCAGAAATGGTGACATTTTTTTTTCCATCATTATTGAACATCATTATGGGAGTAGGCTATTAGGTTGAATGAGTTAGAATTAAATGTTTTATTAATCATTAGAAAATAGACATTAAGATAATAAATTGTTATGCAAGTACTTTTACTTTTAATACTTAAAGTACATTTAAAATAAAGTACTTTTTACTTTTTACTTAAGTATGGTTGTCATTGTGTTACTTCTACTTTTACTAAAGTAAATATTTATCTGCTTATTTGTACTTTTACTTAAGTACTGAGATTCAGTACTTCCTCCACCACTGCACATTGAACGCAATGTCCTCAAAAGCAATATCCTGGCTTTTTGGCACAGACATGCTTCCACGGTCTCAGGACCTCTTGGTCTGGGCCCAGACATATGAGGTTCACTATCCACAAACAACTTTCATAAACGCTCTATGGCTATCCATCAACCCTCCCCACCTGCACTGCATCTGCTCCCGCCCCAAACGCAGTCTCCAAACTCCTTCATGTTTGTGCTGCAGCAAGGTGTCATTAATCCCTCCATTTATAAAAGCTGCACGGCTATATACACACACTGCTTGATTAAAGTTGGGCGGCGTAATTGAAGTGAATACCTGTTTATGGGATGAAGCAGTAAGTGCTCCCAAGGCACCCCATGTCTCATCGTTCTCTTTGCCTCCGGCTCTCTCGTCTTCTCTTTTTTGAATGTGTATATACATATAGGGCCCTCCTGTCTTATGAAGGATGTCCTCTCAATTACCCCCTTGCACTTTTTAAAGGTTAAAACAAAGTATTTGCACGCTTGCGTGATGGGATTGTAAACACAAAGTTGACATATAGAGATGTTTTGGGTAAGATGGTCTTTACTAAACTGACTTTTTTTTTTTAAAGCAAAATCTGTTGGTAATTGCAATTTCCTTTCTACAGACATGTTTGCTAACAGGAGGGGTGGTGTAACCTAGTTCAGCTGGTTAAAGATCTTTATTGGTGAAGATTTGAATTAGCATGGGATGATCCTGTAGTACAAATTAATTTGGTGCCCTATAGGGGGGAATTCACTAAGAATGAGTTGCACACTCACTGATAGTGTTGTTTGTTTCTATGCTCTGTCTGTGATGTTTTAATGCCCACTTCATTAAAGGAATTATGTAAATCAGATCACTGTGCAAACACACCCAGAAATTTTGGGTGAACACAATCTGCACTCCACAACCTCCATTTTGCAGACCAGAGAGCTAAATTACAAAGCCACCACAATTTAGCATACTATGCTAAACCTGTAAAGCATTGTTCCCAAAATACAAGTGTGCTCATTCTTCCCCATCATTCGTCATTCGATGAATTACTGCTCCGTGATTAAGAGAAAACATTGTCAAATGTCTTTATTTAAATAAAACTAACTTTACTGATTGCTCAAGGGCACCTTAGTCATTTCCTGCATGTATTGAGAATTGAACCCACAATCTTCGGTCAATCAAAGCAAATCAAAAATCAGTCAGACTCTCTAACCATTAGGCCATGACTGACCCAAAACATTTATCTATATAATATTATATAGATACATATTAATATAATATTATATCTATATACTGTATCTAGCCAGTAATACATGAATTTTGTAATATGTAACCTAAAGCGCACTTTGGTAACCGTTTTATTTTACATTGGTAGCGGACAAAAGAAATTAATTTGGCTTAATTCAGATGAGGTTTTTTTTCAACTTCAATTCCTTACAGCCAGAGCGACTGCTTTTACTGAATACAGCATTTAATTGAACTAATTACTTGCTTAGCAGACTCACTTCACAGGTTTGCCTAAGGTCATCTCCTTTGGTATTAAATGCTACGGTTTAGCATAACGTTTAGCCTCGAGAAAGAAATTGTATGCATCAATTTCAAACAAATAAGTGGGTAGAAGTATATATGAGCAAATGCTGACATTGGTGGCCTGTCAGCCTGAGATGCGTCAACAAATGCAGTTGGAGATATGTGGACCAGACTTATGGAATGAGTGAGTACAAACATCATCTTTATAATGAGATGAGGACATCTCTGCTTGTCGATGATAAGGCAATCAATGGCCCCACAGTCGCGAATGACAGGACAAACATAAGCAGTGAGAGAACAGAGCTCATTTTCAACTGACTGACTAAAGGGGAATCTGCTAATATTCCTTGTAATTCATTGAAAGGTCATGAAAACAGTTTTATAAAAAGATACCATCAAACTAAGCTGCTATGTACAGCTGCATATACGTGTTGTGCCACTTTCCTGTGACATTTGCCGTTCCTCTTTTTTGGATGGATAATAAAAAATATACTTTCAAACAAAATGAACAGTTTAACCAGGGCTGTGAGAATTTAAATTAAATCTTTGTTATTCTTTTTAATGCAAAAATGCCTCTTTTTCTATGTGTAAATGAGACTATATTTGCCATTTTGACAAATATCAATGCTATCTGGCAGGAAGAAATTCATGTAACACTACTTAACAGACACATTTGTGTACATTTCCTGTTAATCATGGACTAATTCATCGAATTATGTATACATGATGAATTACTATTGATTCTTAGGCTAAAATATAGTTTGTTCTTCATAGGGTTTGCAAATGTAACCCATCCAGTTCTATTTGCATCGCTTCGTGTGAGTGTTTTCGGCATGGGAGGCGGGCTCGCTAACATAGACATTTAACACCACAGACTCTAGCATCAGTCTCTATGCATCTTTTGAGGCTAGGGAAGAGAGGTTTACCAGCACAACTCTTACTAGCTGGCCAACAATACACTTATCCTAAACCTCTCTCCCATCCGGGTCACGGCACCAATGCAAGCCCTCCAATTGTACTCGCACTACTCCAAGCGGGATTCCAACCAGCGTTTTCGGCATGGTAGCAATTACACGTACAGTGCATGACGACGTAAATTTCATCATCAGCATTTTAGTGTTCACTTTGTTCACGTTGCTTTCAGTCTCATTTTGTACATTCAAACTCAGACTTAAATACTCACAAACCATTTCTAGAGCTGAAGTTCATTGTAGAGTCACCCTTGACTTTTAAATTATCAAGAAGGTGAATCACCCCCAATAATTTAAAGTCTAGGTTTAAAAAGCAAATTATTGAATTTCTAAGCAAAAAAAATCATTAACTTTGGCATTCTTAATCATGACGTCCTTTAGCAAATTAAAATATCATCTACGCAAGGCTTCCTACTAATACACTTTCTTTCACTCATTTTTATTCTCTTGCTTGTCACATTTTTTTTCTCTCCTTTACCCGTTGAACTTGCCACACTAATAGGTTATGAATAATTCTGTTTCAGCTTAGATGGCAATTAGCCACAATGCTAGAGGCTATCCTTCTTCCCCTGTAGAGGTATAGGGACTTACGTGTGTCAGCTTGACAAGGCACACACACTTTATTTTGGTTCCTAAGCAATTACAAGCTAAATTCTTCAAAACATCTCATATTGATAAAGAACAGCCCATTAACATTAATGCTAACCATCGACGTGGGTCCCGACTGGCAGTGTAATTCATTCATATGGGGTTGTGTTCTCCAGCTGAAGGGACTGGAAGTGAAGTTCTTTATTCAGAGACATGTTTATT
The DNA here is from genome assembly GCF_016745375.1 of Pimephales promelas. The sequence goes on from NW_024121188.1 coordinate 7,601,325, forward strand.
TACGTCACCCCTTCTGGGCCTTTTCACCGACTTCCAGTCTGTCTTATCAGAGAATTCAGAAGCTTTCCAGAATACAACTATCAGCCTAAGGACCACATACTTTCTTATTTGTTCATTTTAACAATGGGCCGAATGATGAGCTTCCTTATTAACGCCAAGATGCATCTCAGACCGGTGGATGAACACTGACATAGTCAGATAGGCTGGCTGTCATTAGGATAGTGCCTGGATAATGGCTAGAGGGAGAGTGTAGAGTGTACATAAATGTCTGGGGTCCTTGTTTTAGACAGACGCGGAGGTTAAAACAAGAGATGAAAGGGGGCATCTTCGAACAATCACAAACAATCTCTCTGTCACGGCTGATTTGGAGACAGAGATAATTGCTAATGAGCTCTAACCAAGCTAGCCAAAAAAAATTAAGATGGTAACACTTTAGAAGATCATCTTGAAATATGAATATGAAAGACATGGTTATAGTTACTTAATTCTAAACTATAGTTAACTGAAAATAAACATTAAAGGTGCATCGTGTAATATTTAGGAGGATGAGTTGACAGATGCAATATCATATACATAACTATGTTTTCAGTGGTGTATAAAGACCTTAATGAGCCGTTATGTTTTTATTACCTTAGAATGAGCCATTTCCATCTACATACGCCGCGGTCCCCTTTCACTGAAATGAGCCGACATGTTTCTACAGTAGCCCTAGACGGATAGGTGCGTTTCTTCACTATATTGTTCTTTGTGCAAAGAAGAAAGCGAATAGAACAACGACAATGACGAACAAGTAACAATAATATTCACAATAACATAGTTTTACTGAATAATTAAGTAAACATAATTTCTTTATCTTTGTAAAAGAAACCTCATTGGTTAACTGGCTACTCACTGCTGTCCGAGAATACAACATCTTTTCTTGTCGGCCACCGTAACCTATGTTGGTTGTTTTGCAACTCACCACTAGATGCCACTAAAAAAATACACAATGCACCTTTAAAAAGTCCCAAAAAATGTATATATTTCAAATGACAAAAAAAAAAAAAAAAATACAATTGAAGTTAAGAAGAAAACATAAAAATAAAAATTTCAAAAGATTCAAAATATTTACAAATACTATATCCAAGATAATAAAATAAGTGTGATACAAATGTTTTACATTTTAAACTATATACATTTATGTTCTACAAAGCATTAAATAATGTTCAAATAAGGTTTATTTGTTTTATTTATGATCATTACGGAAGCTCTATTAAAGTATTACCAAAAATTAAATAAGATATATGAGCATGCGTACAACGATTAAAAGCAAATCAGCTCTCTTTGCCTTTTCTTTGCCTCAGACTTTCTAAAATGATGCTGAACAGCACAGTATGAATAAGCAGCGAGTGGGGAAGTTCAAAGTGAAGTGCCATGAATCACACACACACACTACCTCCCATTCAAAGGTCCTTATCACATGGAGACAGTCAGTAGTAATGATCAGCCCATTCTGGCCCACATTCTCAAGCTCTAACAAAGAAAATACAGCAGACAAAATAATAAACACAGGATAAAGCACTTCAAAGCCACAGGCGACGAGTTAAAGGACAACGCAAAATACTGTAGGTCCGCTTCTGGGTGCAACACCACTCTTGGGTCAACATTTCTGCCAACTAAATAATGCCAAAAGTTGATCTGTGCAAATTATGGTCTACTTAATCCTGAACATATGGCTCCATCCATGTTTATCCCAATTGAAGATGGCTTCAAATCAGCACACACTGTTGCACACACCAAACGGAGAGAAAATACAGAACGGAACATTTCTGCAGTGCATTTATACTCACACATGACTGTGAGCAAAACGTTCCCTGACGCCAGGACGACCTTCTCCCGCGTTGCTCGGTCATAGATTCCTACATGGCATTCATAAGGTCCGTTGTCTGAGATCCGGACCTCTGGGAGCCTATGAAAAAAAGATAAAAATGTATTTGCTGTAAGACATTTTCAGTAACTCAAAGACTGAATATAATTTGTGTGCCTGTGTGCCAAGCTCCCATAATAGATCTACTCAGAAAAAAATTTATTCCACCAATCATTATAAAGAATTAGCAAGTAACACATGTGAATAGAAGTAAAAACAATTAAGTACAATAACAAAAATAGCATTTTCTTATCACAGAACAGAGCAAGGCGATTTGAGCTTATAAAACTTGAACTTTTTTTAATTTATTTTTTTTTAAATGAGCAAACGTTTTGATTGATAAGACCCTTATTCATCGTCTGGGATCGTTTAAAGCCCTTTGGACAGTTTGCAGTTTTCACTGAAACTGTCTTTTGGACCTTGAACCGTTTGGTTCCCATTGAAGTCCATTATATGGAGATAAATGCTGGAATTTTTTCATCAAAAACCTTAACTTCTTTTCGACTGAAGAACGAATGACATGGATATCTTGGATGACATGGGAGTGAATAAATTATCAGCAAAAGTTAAAAAAAAAAAAAAAAAAAAGTGAACTACTTCTTTAATTGGCATGCACTCCCCTCAGCATGATGGAATTGTACTTCGTTCCCCAATAGCGTCAACAACGCTGTGCGAGTTCCCTTTCAAAAGGGAACGTCTAGGTTACGACTGTAACCTCTGTTGCCTGAGAACGAGACACTGCATTGTTAGCAACGCCTCGGAAATACCAGCTGAACAGCACTAGTAGTGGAGTATAGGTTGTCGCCGGTCAATTTCGATTGCCGTGATTGGACACCTGTTCACATAGAGGGCGTTCCCCTATTGCGTCATCGAAGCAGTGTCTCGTTCCCTGTTCTCATGGAACAGAGGTTAAAGTCATAACTAGGGGTGGCACGGTTCACGAAACCGACGGTTCGGTTTGTATCACGGTTTTAGTGTCACGGTTTTCGGTTCTGTACGGTTCTTGTTATTTTTTTCTTTTAATCTTTAACACTCCAGAAATGCACTTCAGCATGTGATATATAGCTTAATTATCCACACTTTAGGATACAGTATAAAAAAAATATATATTCATGCAATCATGCACAAACTGAATTTGACTCTTTGACTTTAAGCACATTTTGGGACTATCTCAGAGGAAAGCTAGGTGAGATTTTGATAAAGCAAGAGAGAAGAAATTGACATGCTTTTCGTTTATTTGGCAAAAAAAAGGAGAATGTGTATCACTATCTCTACAAGAACTTGTGCATTTTTATCACACAAATCTTATTTACACAAAGAAATTAACTTGCATTTATGAACTGACAACTTTTGTAGCTCTTACAAAAATTCTATCTTTTAAAAGAAAAAAAGAGGAACTACACTGTCTTTTATGAATAAGTCAATATACATGAAACCTCATTGCCTATAATTAGGCTATAGAAATAGCAAAGGCCATAAACATAAAGTGAAAAGTTCAACCTCAACACAAAAAACAGTATCAACAATGCTTCTATTCCCAAAAATTGACGCTGGCGCATCCTCCAACTCCCTCATCTCTCCCACTTGCCATTTCTCCGCGTGCCGTGACCTGCATCGCTCCATACTCCACTTTTACTGGCTTGTTTACTAACTTGAACCGGCGCTGCACAGAGCGATCGGCAATGACATCAAATACCGCGAAAGTGAGTGACGGAGCCGTCGTTCCCGCTCTAGTGTGATGTTATTCACCGGTCGCTCTGTGCAGCGCCGGTCCAAGTCGAACAAGCTTATGTCGCGCGAAAAGAAAACACGTCACATATGGGCACGAGGTTACATTGCGCATGCGTCGAACCGTGAGACGCACACACGCTCCGAACCGAGACAAGCAAGCGAACCGAACGGTTCGGGTGTTTTTTCATGTACCGTGCCACCCCTAGTCATAACCTAGACATTTTTACAGCTCTGAATAGACACACAACACTTCTAGTCAATCTTTGTTTGCAAATCTTCTTTCAGCTCATGTTCCACATTCTGGATTTCATCATTTTTCAAAAGTCTCATAAGAAAAAAAATCTCAGCCTCTCTCCTTTCGCTTCAACCAAGCGATTCTTAAAGAATCCCAACATCGCCTGCATGTGCTCGACGCCGGTTGACAAAGCCCTGCTGATCACCCCCTTTAAAACAAGCAGAAAACAGCTAGATTGACTGAAACCAAGCTCATTTATATTGAATGAGGGCAGCGGGTGAGTTCTCAGCACAAGCGAATAAGCATTCATTCCATGTACGCCTCCCCACTGTTGCTTTCTTTCCCCCTGCACCTCAGATAGCTCACTTAGGCTTGATGAGTAGAAACACAGGCAGTTAATTGCAGTGCGTTCACCATCATGGCGATAGCGATGGCAACAATACAGTGGCTGTAAATAAAACCACTCTGCCATTTCTCCTCACAGATGTCTATAATTTGAACCTAATCTATTGGCAGTTTTTTTGAGTTTGTATTGTTGTTGTTGTTGTTGTTAGTTTACTCCCCTACTTCCAAGGCTGCTTGACATGCACAGACCGTGATGATTGGATGAGAGGTTTGGCTCCGACTTTGTACATTGGCATTGGTCTCACGCTCTACCCTGCAAGTGTCCTCTCTCTGGATGAGCTTTACTGCCTGGGTCTCTGAATCCCAGCCAGCATGTCTATCTTACCCTCTTAGTTCTCCACCTCTCCTTCTCTCTGCTTTCAACACACTCCTTCTCTTAGTTGCTCATTCTCTCCCCTCTGTTGCATACTTCCTCTTTGGATTGCTGAATTGCCGGCGATGTTGCACAATAGTCTGGCATTCGGTTTCTTTAAAATAATCTCAATGGAACTGAAACTCCATGCAGCTCCTTCACCGCCTTTCTCAGTTTCACCCCCTCTGTATTCTCTCTCACTGTGCTCTAAAAATGTAGATGGATTGTTAATCAGAGAGTAATAAAAAGCCGATTAGCACTAAATCACACCGAGGCAAGGAGGGATTTGCCTGGCCAGGTCCTGCCACTCAGCAGTGTGTGTAAGTGAGTGTGTATGCTGAGAGGGACAGAACGCTCGCTGCCAGGAATATAACATTCTGTAATTACAGAAATGTGTCGTGCATTTCTCAGCTGAGGCCTGTTCTTATTGGCGTTGTGGGCGTATGATGTTAGAAAATGTCCAAGGCTGAATTTATGGTGTTGGAATATTCACAATCGCTCATGATTTCATGAGTCAAACACAGAGGTCAGCTGAGGGGATCTCTTACTTGTATTTACTTGTAAAAAAAAAAAAAAAAACAATTACATTCAATGTTGCCATGAAATGATTTGTGAACGATTTACATACAACACTTTTTTTTTTTTTAAATCCATCGTTTGTTGCTTGAATGGGATTCATTTGCCCTCATTAATCAAAATGCGTACAAAATAATAAAAATGACATTCTTCTTTTAAATATTAATTATACAAATAATAATAATAATGCCATTCTTCTTCTAAATAACAATAAGCGTAATTAATAATAAAGATCATCATAATAATAAGAATATTACAAATTGTCATTCAATTATTAATGTGAATGAATGGTACTCCACATCATCATCATCACCACTATTGTACAACCCAATACATGTGATGTGATACGAAATTAAAGCAGGTCTATGCAGTTTTTTTTTTTTTTTTACCTTAACTGAATAGCTTCAGAGTTATTGCAATGGTTATATGACTGGGGGTTGAATGTTGTGCGTCCCCGGCGCCATATACAAGCGGTGTTCGAGGAGCATCCAATACCTACTGCAGCTACAATTTATTCAATAGTAACTTTAGACGTTCTACCAATTATACGTAACTTTTCAACTATGTGTCAACTACCTCTCATTAGAGTATTAGTATATTATAGTAGACTGTCACTAGACTGTTAGGTTTTGGTTAGGTGTTACTTGTAGTCAGTCACCAAGTTACTTGTAGTCAGTTGAATGTCTGATGGGGGACCAACAAAATAAAGTGTTCGCAGATATTAAGCTGACAGTCTACTAATACTCTAATGACAGTTAGTTGACATATAGTTGAAAAGTTACTTATAGTTAGTAGAATGTCTAAAGTGGACTATCAAAATAAAGTGTTACCCAGGCTGACAGTTCAACAGGGCACAGCTCTTAAAGGGGCCACATCTTATTTCAACTCGTTACAGCATCCAACTGAACAGGTACCGGTATACAGGGGGAGGGGATCAGGCCGTGAGTGCAGAGAGATCTCTGCGTGAATGTCATTTAAGACAGTACAAGTACTCCACAGCGACTCTAGGGGTCACAGTTTGACAAAAACAGAAATCTTTTAAAGTGCTGGTTTAAATGGGAAAAAAATGCATTGTGATAGGCCATTTCGGCTCCACGTTGGAGAAGATTCTCTTCTTTGCCGTCTTCCGTGTGTCCATGGTGAAAAATGAGGGTGTGGGGGAGGCGGAGACTTGAATATATAGGGCGTGTTATTCTAATGACGATCGTTTTCAGCCGCGGCATTTATCAACGGCAGGTATTGCGTACACCTGGATTTCAAAGGTACGCACAGCTTCATAAATCAGGCGGTGAGAGGAGGGTAAGCATAATCTTACGGCAACATATACGCCCGTTTGTACGCAAGAATGATAAATGAGGGCCATTGTGAGTACACTCATAGTAGCGGTCAACCAATTCGGTGTTTTTTAATAGCAGATGTCCATATATATATATATATATATAAAGAGCCATGCATGGCAGCTGAAATCATCTCTGAAAACTCTTAAAAAAATTAGCAAGCAAGGCCACTCAGGGGCCTCTGCAAATGTTCAAATGGTCACAAAATGGATGAAAAAAAAAAAAAAAAATATCATTAAAATCCCACACCGGGGCCTCTGCAAATGTACTCACTGACAAGGCCGATGATAACCAATTGACAAATGTTTTGCAAATTAATCGGCCTGCCTGATATATCAGTCTTTACTGTAGTAAACACCTTTACTATGTTTAAATAACAATAAAATAAAACAGAATAAATAAAATACATAGTGATATTCAAATACCACTACAGAGTGTCCTAACTTCCAGACTAAAAAGAGAAATCACATGCCTCAAAGACAACATATTTCATGTCTCTCTTTTAACACTATTGTCACGTTTCAGTGAAGAGGCATGACAAAAAAATATCTGATAGATGTGCATGATAATCAGGGGCTTTTATTGAAGTACAGGCTTCTCCTGAAAGGGCCCCCGGAGGGCCCAGTGGGCATAAGTGCTTTTGTTTGGCAGTATGAAGTCGAATATTTTGCCAAGAGCTTGTGGGTCTCATAGGAACAGGTGGAGAATTGAGGTGTCCATGATAATGAGAGAAGAGGGCCAGGTCGGAGTGCAAGGGGAGGGTCCTGTGAACCTGTTCGAGATTTGATTGGCAGCTCAAACTCACTATCTTAATAAATTGACAGCTTAGTGACAAGTAGAAGCTAGTGAAGAACAAGAAGAAAGACCTAACATTATGACTTATATTAAATATTAAAGAGTAACAGAATTAATTTTTCAAACACCTTCAACAACATATCATCCTTAAGGGTGGTTGAGAGGGGAAAGTTAAGAAAAGACACAGAATTTCAATTTGGCCTGTAATAATTTGATACCTTGTGTTGTGTTTTCCAGGGAATTCGTACATGGAAAATGATTAGAAATAAGCAGTTCAAAATTATGTTATTATTCTCCATTACTCCAAAATATGTGCATACTTCTGAGCAGCATGCATCACTGCTTTCTCAGTTTAATGTAAAACAAATCAACTTCTATGACCCAGATAGAGGCAGACATGTCTATCTCACTGCTTTTGTCTTCAGAAAGATCCTTGCTTGTGCCTTTATTTACAGGCGAAAGGGTGAGATCTGAATTAGAGTGGTAAGGCCTTGCTTGTGTGGTGTTTTGCCACTTTGGAATGAAAATGAGAGATAATACCTGTGAAATATCCTGTTTGGGTGCTCTAGATCTCGCACTGAATGCTGTGTTGGAGGCTACAGGAAAAAGGATTTGAAAAGCGTGTATGCTCGTGTGTCATTGTGTGTGTCGTTCAAGTGTCTGGGCTTCATAAAATTGTTGCCATCCATCCATTCGTCACATCACATTGACTTAAAAACCTTGTGAAAATAGTGTAGTTTACTTGCGATTGCAGACAAGTATTTACAAACCTATCCATGCTTAAATGGGTGATGAACTGAGAAATCAAATTTTCCTTGAGCTTTTGACATCTAAGAGGTCATCATATTATAAGAATATCCTGTAAGTTTCAGAACTGAAAACGTCCTTGCTAGTCCAATAAAAGCTTTTATTGACACCAGGCTCAGCAAACGACTCGTTTTTCAAAGTGGGGAACTATGACGTCAAAGAGGATAAAACCCCACCCCCGCAGATGAAGATCAACGGCTACTTCTACACGTCTGGTTTAGCCCCGCCCACCGATTGATTCACGCATTACACGCAAAGCTAAATAACATAGGCCAACCTCGTGATGACAAAACGGATGGAGCTACCGAGCAATACAAAATATTGTGCAGTGCCTGGTTGTGGAAGAAGACAGTCGCTGCATATGCTTCCTCTGGATCCCAATAGAACTGCATGGATAATGACGTTCTAGCTGATGAGGTAAAACATTGTCCGTCTGTTCGCTTCATTTCACTGAGGATTGTTTTGTAAACAAGACTGGATTTGGAGACGATTAAGATTAAAGAACGGTGCTGTGCCGTCTATATTGGATCTGACAGGAATGGTGCAACACACGGACTCTGGGGCGAATCATTCCGGTTGCCATTTTATAATCATTGGACGTTTTCAAAATAATTTCCGCCAAGTGGATCAATATGTGAGTTGAAACTCATTATAATATGCAAAACTGTTCTCCACTCACAGCAGTGGGCGTTTACTTCCAAGTCTTCAGTGCGAGACGTCCATAAAAACCTAGCGTTTTTTTCAGCTAGGCTCAAAACTAGGGTACAAAATAGCCTATTACTTATTCATTTTGATGTTTTTTGTTTTTTTTATGCAAAACCAAGCAAACGTCATAAGTTCACCTCAGAAAACAATATAATACAATTTAAAAAGCCAGTTCATGACCCCTTTAGACTTACTGTAAAACAAAATACTGTTTAAGAAAAAGCTTTTTGAAACAATGTGTGTGCGTTTACACAAAGGCGACTGCACATGAAGCTTGATGGTCTCTGCAGTTGTGATCTTCCTTCCCGAGCATTATGCGAGACTGCGAGGTCACTACATGTGATCCCTACTGCTGTTTAAAGTGTGACAGTCAATTTACTTCCTGCTGGGTAGGGGTGTTTGTTTCTGTGCGTGTGCACACAGCATACACTGTCCCACTTTCCAGGCAAAGCAAGGAGGCAGTGTAGCCTGTTACCTGAAAACTCTGATGGAGACTTTACACACGTGGAGATACGTGCAGCTAGCCTTGCAGCATCATCTCATCATCTAATAGTTTGAATCATCTTTTGGTCTGACAAGAAACTTGGATGTTTTGGTGAGGAGCAGAGTAGATATGACAAAGTATTTCTGGGTCTTGCTTTTGCTTTTCCGCCTGAAGCTGAGCCTCAGGTATCAGGGGTGACTTGGGGAACACGTCTGTTCCTCAGCGGGCCTATGAAACACTAAAGCAGATGTTCAGAAAGAGAAGGCTAAAGATGACGCTTTCTGAATGGTGAGTAGGGAAAATGCAACTGAATGCCCAAAGCTTGAAAAGCTTGGCTAGAGGCTCAGTGAGTGAAAATACCAGAATGTACTGGATGGTGAGGAAAAGTCTCTTAATCAGGTCAATGATTCAGATTTACTTACAGAGTGTAACTTTTTTAAGCCTTTATGGGACCAGTTTACAGTACACAGGACATTGAACCACTATATGGAGCGCAACAGAATTAAACAAGGTCAATAGCATAGTACACAGTATGCTAAATAATACTCAATAGAGATGGTAATCCCACTCACACATTTGTCCAATTGGTCTTTTTTTTAAAAGACGCGCTGATCTGAGTGTCAAAAGTTGATATAATTTTTACATGACAAGACATCTTAAAAATGTACCACTTATGATGCAAGACACTGAAAATACTGTGAAGGTCATCGTCAAAGAAACTCTTTGGATGCACGCTAGTTCATAATTCAGAAGGAACAAGGAAATGCTCTTTATATAAATGTTGAAAGCCAATAGGAAATAAATGAGTCACATTTTAAACAACGATTAATCCGTCACTGATAAAATTTGGCACCTCCAGGGATCAGATCATATAAATGATTCTAAGTTTTGAAAATCGATTAATGACTCTTACCGAACCGTCGATTGATACACCAGATCTTCCCGTCTTCGGTAATCCTCCATATGGGAGTAATTGGTGTTGAACATAGCATCGTACGTAAAAATCTTCTGCTTAATAGTACCTCCGTCAGTAACCTGTAAAGAAATAAGAATAAAACATTAATAAAAAGATGTCTTATAATGAAGCGGATATTCCATAGACCCCAATACATAAATAATGAGACGAGACAAGAGCAAGTGCAAGAGCTCGATGCCCACAGGCAAAGTTAGTTCTCACACTTTAAAACGATCCCATTGATCCATTTAGAGTTATTATTGGTATATTATTAAAGAGCTTGTGAAGAGATGAATTTAAATGAGCGCTCAGAAACCTGCCGAGCATGATGAACTCAGCGAGACACTTACATATATGGCATTAGGAATTAAGTGCACTATAAGAGAGCGATTTAATGATGACTGACGTTTTCGCTGCGTTTTGTTGGTCTGCGGCACAGGAAAGGTAATGAAATGTGAAGAGATATTGCAGACGTGAGGGATGTTCGCAGGACCATTGGCTCATTTTGCGTCTTCTTCCCTTCCCTGGCGTTCTTGGCGAATGATGGAGCGCTGCTCTTTTTGCGCTAATTTCCACAGGGGAGAGAAAGTCGCTTAGCATTTGAATGACTACGATTTCTCTTCAGAGCACAGAGAGAAGGAGGAGAAAGAGGGGTGACAGGTTTTAATGGAAGTGTTAATGCCTGCTTTTGAAGCGGCGGCATTGTTGGTGGGACAGGTGTCTTTCTTTCGGCGAACACTTGAGATGCAATCTACGGCCTCTTAATCTGGTCCCCAGGCGCTGTAAATCAGGCCTAGGTGGATTTGCGATTGGTTTTCCTCAGTGTGGAGAACAACAGGGCCACAGGGACAATGTTAAATTGGTTTGATTTGAACAAACAATTCACGCTGCCCTCACAAATGAGTGTAGGACAGCCACAATAACCTCTAGTCCTCTCTAGAGATTCACACTAAATGCCTGCAGCCACTACAACACACAATGATTCATAATTGGTTGAATTCTCTTTTAGAAAGGAATTATGGGCACAATGAATACAGGGGACAAACAATTCAAGTGTATATAGGATAATGTTTACCAGACTAAAACTCACAATAACAGCAAGCTATTCCAAAGCAATTTTAACATGATTATATCCAATGCACCTGAAACAAGAGTCTTCATAAGCGTAAAATTGAACGGGTTAAGAATATTTTCTAGCCCTTCCACCTCTTCCTCATAATGTAGATACGGCGTGAATGTTGAATGTCTTTGCTGCATATATATATATATATATATATATATATATATATATATATATATATATTCGAAAAAAAGGAGAAAGAGAGAGAAAGATAAAAAGATTTGTCATTTGTCGTTAATTTATGAACTCTTCCAAATGTTTGTTCTCATCTTATAAATTCTTTTGGGAACAAATGACTATGATGAAACAAACTGTACGAAACAAAAAACTGCTGTGCACTTAGCAACTAATGAATGGTGAATATATATTTTCAGAAAGAAACGAGTATTGCCAATCAAGAGCAGTAGCGGTTCTAGGCATGGGCGGACCGGGCAGTCGCCCGGGGCGGAATTCTTCATGTCACATGGGGGGGCGGCACGAGCAGTTAAAAAAAATACTCTGTGCCGCGAAGTTTTTCTATTTTTTATCATTTCGATTCAATTATTGGCAATGGCGCCCTGCTTGCTGAGAAGGTGCCGTGCACAGAAGCGATGTCAAGAGGTTCTCCTGATTAGTTCACGTATCGCATCTTTTGCGCGCTCGAGCTCGTTATTTCAAATCCTCTGTGTTTCAAATAGGCGCACGGGAAGCGCGCTCATTATTCGCTCACGGAAAGCGCGCTCATAAACTTTTCAGTATGGGAGTGCACGTGCACCCAAACACTTGGGTGTTTTTTTTCTCTTCTCCGTAAATAAATCTTTCAGCAGAGCTACAGCAAGCGTTTTTCTGTGGTGGAAATACATTAGCTACTAAAACTTTGTCGTTGTGGAGAGCGCAGTGTAATGAGTGCATGGTTCTATAGCAACGACAGCCATGGGAAAATCGGGATACATTCCTGATAAATGTCAGGAATGTATCTTAATTGACTCATTCTTTTTATGCAGATGATTTAAATGCTGAAATATGAGGTTTATCTTTATATAAAACTTTTTTTTGTGTTAACCTTTTTTAAGTTTAGTAGGTAAGATGAAAGACACTCCTTTAAAACAAATCTTTACTGTTATTAACTTGGTGAATTGATTTCATTGTGTATTAGGCTTTTTGAACAAGATTCTGTGATCATTTTGGTCACAATATTATCTAATACTTTTCATAATGATTAACTAAAATCAACTTTAATTATGAGTTTTTACAGTAGCCTATAATATGCAACGCTCGAAGGGGGTCTCGCCCTGGGTGTAATTCAAAGTAGAACCGCCACTGATCAAGAGTCTCAGAAACAGGTCAGCGAAGTCCTCATTTTGTCAACCAATTGTGAAGCCACTTAAACCACATCCAAGAAACGTTTCAGAATCGCACTCCGAGCATGAACATCACTCTGACCATCTTGCAAGCATCTGATGATGCTACAGGTTCATATAGGGAAGTGGTGACATTGAAAGGTCAGCCACTAAAAGCAAACCTGTGTTTGATAGTTGTGTTTTCCCCTCAAGTTTATCCTGGTTGCTTTTGTAGTTGAGTCCAATGACGCTTTCAAATTCCTTTAAAAGGTGAGATGCAAGAATGTTTTTTTTTTTGTCTGACATGTCTTAGAAAATGTAAAGTGCTCCCAGTAGCTGAATACAGATTCCTTTGGTGGTTTCGGCACTTGACTCAAATTGTTGCAGCATTGTTATGGACAGCTTGAGATGCTTCAACGTGCGTTTCTTCAAGTGCAATCCAGCGAACCATTCAAAATATTTATGAAAAACTGATTTCTGCCCTTTAATGTACAAACATAATGTGAAATCACCTGTATCTTGTTTCATAAATCACAGTGAACTGCATTAGAGGACTTTTATTTATTTATTTATTAATTATTTTTTTTTACTGAAACTGCTTTTTACCCCTAATGGAGTATGGAGCCAAAATCTATAATTGTGGAGAAACACAATGTGAAGGGTTTACTCTGTTTAAATGCATTATGAAATTAGAGGGTGCTTGTGTTTATTCAAGCACATATAAAAATATTCGACAAGCAGCAAGCGGATGCTAAAAACACAGAGTACATGGCAGAGTAAAGGTTCTGACATTCTCTCCGATAAATAAAAATGCGAAATGGACCTTTCGGAAAAAAATAGACACTGTCACCCACTTTGTCATCATGACAAGAGAAGAGGACAGTAATGAGAACATTAAGCGCAACTTAGGTGCCACTATACAGTGGAATTTAATAAAAGGAAAAAAAAAAAAAAATACAAATGAATGAGTATGATGGGAATCCTCTTCTCATACAGGTGTTTATTTATTTATTTATTTCTGGGTGTTTCCACAATTAAAAGTGTCAAAGCAGCTTTATTTTAGAAAAATTACATGAATTGGAAGACAGCCACAACATCATCATCTATTTTCTATCTATGGCTGAAATATTTCCTTTTAATTATTTTCTATAATATCATGATTTGGCAAAATATGGCCAAAATGTATTTAAAGATGTTTTATATATACATACATACATACATTTATTTAAATATATTAGCAAAATATTAATATATTTAAATATATAATATATTGTACATATGTTATATATATATATATATATATATACAGTATATATATGTAAAACGAAATATGAAACCAAAAAAATTCAAAATACATTTTCCTAATACATATAGTGCATGCATTTTTAATATATTGTCATTTATTTTTGTAGGCCATTGATTTAAAATGCACTATAGAAGAAGGCCATGCATATCACTGTGGTGATGAAGGAAATGAGACATTCAGCTGGCATCGCACAAATATGTGGGTCTAATGATTTTACCTCCTAATCAAAATGGACCTGAACTCCCATGTGAAAGAATATCCATCATGGATGACTGTCCGCCCTGTTGTCTTGACGACTACCTCTGTTATGAGAATGTGGAAAGAGACAGGAAACTAGATAAATGTGCTTTTATTAAGGAAAAAGGCCACATGAGGGAAACGCACATCCAGCTCAGGGTAGTTTATTGAATCTGTTCCACATATTACCGCCAAGACACTGGAGTACAACAGAGTCTACCATCTGGAGAGGAGGAAGAGGATCTGGGTGGGCGAGAACCATCTCCACCTTCCAAGTCTGTCTATGATGTACCCACAACAAACCTAGCTGCCCCGTAACAGCAGGATACCTTGGATTAGTGGTGTGCAGTGATGTTTAAAAAATAAAAAAAATAAAAAAATTGGGTAATACTTTAGTTTAGGGTTTAGGTTCTAATTCTGACTATTAAAGGGTTAGTTCACCCAAAAATGAAAATTAAGTCATTAATTACTCACCCCCATGCTGTACCAACCCCGTAAGACCTTCGTTCATCTTCGGAACACAAATAAAGATATTTTTGATTGAATCTGAGGGCTGGATCACTTTTCCATAGACAGCCTGAGGGACTGCCTCTTGACGGCCCAGAAAGTCATTAAAAGAAAAGGTTTATGGGCGCATAAACCCATAACCTTCCTTATGGGCGCATGCGCGAGAACTGAAACGAGACCGTTCTTCTTCGACTACTTTTTGTTACCGGCTGCTCACCGCTTAGGAGTTTTACCGCCCCCTACCGTATAAGATGACGTACTGCTTGTAAACAGAACGTTTTGCGCCTCCGGCTATATCAGTACGTCATCTTATACGGTAGGGGGCGGTAAAACTCCTAAGCGGTGAGCAGCCGGTAACAAAAAGTAGTCGAAGAAGAACGGTCTCGTCTCAGTTCTCGCGCATGCGCCCATAAGGAAGTAATGGAAAGTCGAATAAAGTCGTTATTTACGTTTTTTTTGGCACATGGAATATTTAAACCTTTTCTTTTAATGACTTTCTGGGCCGTCAAGAGGCAGTCCCTCAGGCTGTCTATGGAAGAGTGATCCAGCCCTCAGATTCAATCAAAAATATCTTTATTTGTGTTCCGAAGATGAACGAAGGTCTTACGGGGTTGGTACAGCATGGGGGTGAGTAATTAATGACTTAATTTTCATTTTTGGGTGAACTAACCCTTTAAAGTTGCTTATTACATATTTCCAGGATATTGGCTGTTTATTAGTACAAATTAATGCCTTATGCAATAGCTAAAATTAACAACTAACTTAACTATTAAAAAAAGCAGTAGTTAAAAGTTTATTGAGGCAAAAGTCGTAGTTAATAGTGAGAATTGGAGTAAAGTGTGACTTTTATTTGTGAACTTATTTTCAGATCATCAGTCATCAAAACTTGGTAAACATTGCACTGATTACCTGTAATTTCACAAAGCTGATTGCTCACTAAAAACGATGCTTTCATATATAAACAACACACTATATATATATATATATATATATATATATATATATAAATACACACACACACACACACACACACTGTGGATTTAAAAAATTCACCTGCCACAGAGACTTTTTTACCAGCCACTTTTTTTTTTTTATTCCCATTGTATTCCTACAGTATGTCTCCACATGTACATTTGCATTGTCCTCACTTTTTACGTTCTAACCAGCCTCAGATATCAGAAATCTATTCAAATTCATTATATGACAAGCATGCCTGAGCTTTAATCAGTCAAATTTAATCAGTGGCACATTATAGAGGAGTGCATCCAAGCAGGCAAACAGGATCAAGAGGGGTTGGAGAGTGGTGCAATCTACAAGTGTATGAGCGAGTAAGGTGGAGGATCCCTACAGAGTGTAAACAATGCATGCCGTCTGCTGCGGTTCCACATGGAGGCCCTAGCCTTCTCCCTACCTTCACTCAGCTCACTTCAGCAGAGTGGCACCCCATCCCTCGGGCCTAACTGAGCTGTGGTTATTTATAGAGCATTCCTGAATCACTTCCTGCAGCCTGAGGATACACACAGGCACACACATACACACTCGTATAGACACTAAATGGCTCAATCGTGACCTTAGATCACTGCCACAGTCATGCTGAACATGAGGCTTCAGGTAGAAGCAGCCCTTGTCAACATACTGTATGGACACCAATTAACTTAATGTTTAGTTCAACAGAGACAAAAAGATCAGACTGAGCTCAAACAAACACACAAACAAACAAATATCTATTATTTAAAACTATGTTGATATAATCAGAGTGAATAAATTCCAATGTTTAAAAAGATTTATATATATATAAAAAAACATTAAAGACAAAAACAAAAATATTAAAAACCCTACAAACCCCAATGAATGGTAGTGTACAGTATATGTGAATAGAAATAAATTATATGTTGTTTTTTTCTTCACTCTTTGGCATTTCAGGAGACACCCACTGTTGTCATCCTTTCAGATATGTGGTCAAAAACTCTCCCACTTCGTTATTTTTTTCTTCTATTCCCTCCTTTCGCCCATCACTTAACAGGAGTTTTGTCTCTCTCTACGACCACCCCTATTCTAAGACATTATTTCATAACCTGAGAAAGGTTGACAGGCCTAATATTAGCGATTTGACAGCAAAATAACAACCCACATAGCCCATACTTAAGTCATATGTCAATGATGTGACAGACAACTATTTATTTAACCATACAGCAACACATATCAATAAACTTGCTCTCACCTTATGTCTTCTGAAGATCTTTGCAAATCGCTTGCACGCTTCACGATGAATGCGGCTAAGGTTTACACATTAGGTTACATTACGTCATATTTTCAAAGTTCGCCGTTCTCAATATAATTCATAATCCCATCGTTTATAATGAAAAACACGTTATGGTTATTGTGTTATTACAAACTGAGTAAACATAGAGTTTGTACTCACACATAGCGTTGTATCTCACTAAGTTACTCTACCCTGCCAGTACACAAAGTGACATTACGTTAGCCAACCATTAAACAAAACGTCATAGGCTAATCGTCAAACTTCTTTCGCCGACATCTTGTTACAGGTCCGACTTTCTACATCCTTTCTCAAAAATATACCCACAACTGTTGTCAAGGCAACACTCTATGTGTGTTGTATCAAAGCAGGGCGGGGAGTGAGCGAAGCTCATTATCATTTAAAGGCATATGCGCTGAAACTATGTGCTGAAAACAGACCACGTAAAATGAGTGTTATCTTAAAATACTAATGTGAATTTTTTATTAAAGTAGCCTATTACAAACTTTTCATTTAGACACAAAAGAATCAACTGAACTTGTATGAAAATGGCATTATATGACCCCTTTAAGGTATAGTCACTTTGGATATACAATGTGGATGTCGCTCTCTTGAAAAAGCATGCACATTCAGCACTCTTAACAAACAGTCATATGGGGTGCACAGTCCCTATAGTAATATTTACAGCCACACTCCTGTGTCTTCCTTTGTATGTTCTCAAATATTGTGCGTCCAGCAGTCAATCTAGTTCTGTGCGCAAAGTATACAAACCCGGCAAAATATGGTGTCTCACCCTGGGTAAGAAAACTTTTGTAAACTACTTTTATTCGCCATCGACCTTTCATCTAGCAAATGGTGACCATGACTATATAGAAACTAGCAAACAGGCATTGAGTAAACTGAAGAACCATTTTAGGCCAACATGTGTAACATGCCGCCAACACCACCAATCTCATGTGTGTGATTCCCATGGAAGACACACAGAACTGAAAAGACATTTTAGAAAAAAAGGATAAGAAGAAGAAAAAGCTGTTTGTGGGGTCAGTAAGTTTACAAAATCAATACTTTTATTCACCAAGGATGCATTAAAGTAATCCAATGAGACAGTAAACAGATTTAATGTTTACTCAGCTTCTACTGAGCCTTCAATTCATCAAAGAATCCTGATTTTTTTTATTATGGTTTCCACAAAAATGGCAATTTGTATGGCATTGATAATAACAAAAATAAATGATTCTTGAGCACCAAATCAGCATATTATAATGATTTCTGAAAGATCATGTGACACTGAAGACTAGAATAATGGCTTTAGAAAATTCTGCTTTTCCATCACAGGAATAAAATACAAATTTTACTATATTGTTTTATCAAATAAATGCAGACTTAAGTTAAAAAAAAAGAATGAATAAGCCAAGTTAAAGGGTTAGTTCACCCAAAAATGAAAATTCTGTCAGTATTTACTCACCCTCATGTTGTTCCAAACCTCTATGTGTTTATTTGTTCTGCTGAACACAAAAAAAGATATTTGGAAGAATGTTTTAATCAAACAGATCTCATTCCCCATTGACTACCATAGTATAGGAAGTCAATGGGGAATGAGATCTGTTAGATTAAAACATTCTTCCAAATATCTTCCTTTGAGTTCAGCAGAACAAATAAACACATAGAGGTTTGGAACAACATGAGGGTGAGTAAATCATGACAGAATTTTCATTTTTGGGTGAACTAACCCTTTAAACATATCACTCTTTGTATATTTTAAAATCATCAATACTATACCACATATTGCTGAAAAACAATGAGCAATGAGTTAATTTATTATTAATTGCAGTAAATTAACACGTAAAATCAACTCGTATGTAAATGAACTGTAAATCTACAGAGACTGACTCATTAAAGCGTGATGTTTTACCAGAGTCCCATTGTTAAACTTTGCAGACTGGAAGATGGTGGAACTCGGATTTAATAAGATTTATTGCAGTTCTTAGTACGAGCTGACGTGTTGATGAAATTCAAACAAAAACGACGTGATCGGCGCATTGTACTGATCTGAGTGTTATAGAACAGCTCATCTGCATGGCAATTGGTTTAATATTGTGCTCCCACAATGGGAACAATGGGCGCTCTGAAAGGAACACAAAACAGGACCGCTGAACCACTGGAAGTGTGGCCGTTTCCTCAACACCAGGGGCTCTTCATTCTAAACAACACAAAAAAATTTAATTCAAAGCTGCGCTGTAATAACTGTAACTAAATCACAGCCTCCAGTGTTTCTCCAGTAGGTCCCTATGATATTTCCGCTATGTCTCCACAGGACGCAGCTGTGAACTTAAACTGCTCTACCTGCTCACCTGGGAACCCACAGTGAGCCGAGGTCCCCGCTGTGCCGAGTACAGTGAGAGGCGTGCTGAATGAATTTCACGCTGCACATGTCAGATGTCTCCTCCCTCCCGGCTATGACACTGAAAGGGATCTGCCTCTCTGCAGGGCTTTCGAAGATGCCATGGGACGGGTTATCCAGTTAAAAAGAGACATCCCACCTCATGTGGCTGATAGGTGCCATTACATAAATTGCATCTTCAAGCTGCAGCACTGTCATGTGCATGTCTTGCATAAGAATATTTGTGAAAGGCTCTGTTTATTTTTTGTGTCATAACAAATAAAACTACAGTAATGAGGCACATAAGCAGTCAAAAGTACACATTTCATATACTGTATATCTATTTAGAGCGCCCACCCTGTTAACACTTGTCAAAAAGGTCTTTGGATAGCTTGATATCTGCCTGAAAAGGTAAAACCCAAAACCATAATGAGGAAGTGATGTGCATGCACGGAAAAAAAAAAGAAACAAAAATCCAAAGATGGCCATTGGGGTGATAAATATTCCTCTGCCCTACATGCTCTAGGCATGCTGTCACTCATTTCCATCCAAGACCACTAGGGAGGACAGAGCAGAGATTGGATAAGGCATTCTCTGGCAGATTGCTCTGGGATTAAAACTCATGCTGCCAGACATGTTCCAGCTCCAGTTGAACCCAAATCAGGACAGACGAGAACATCTGAATGGCTCTGGATTCACAAGGTCAAGTCAAAGGCCAGACAGTGGTCCCAAAACGTATTTGGACACCTAAGCCACACTTAAAAAATTTATGAATGTCAATGTATTAAATATCAACCCAAGTAACAATTATTTGAAAGAAAGACAGCTTACAGCCACTTAAAATGCCTTTGGGACAAGCCGGTGAAAAGTAATGGCAAAAATGTGTCAAACAAGTTTATTCACGATGTTTTAGAGATGTGACTTGGTGTGATATTGTGTCATGTGAATTATATATATAATTCTATATAGACATAATTATGAATTGTTATATATAGACACAATTATGAATTGTGGTGTTAGACCGTTGAACAGTTTGCTGTTTTCAGGATTTTTTGGGTGGGGGTTAAAACGGGTCTCGATTACGCACTGGAGCCTGGATAACACAGTCTCATCTCGTCTTGGGACGTCTTTTGACCATACGTCAACATCCGCCTTTTTAGGGTACCCTTAAACGTCGGTTACATGTCGTCATACAACTGACGCTTTACCTTTAACGTCAGTTAGGTGACGGGGTAGGTTTAGGTCTGGGGTAGGGTTAGGATCCGATAACGTCATCTAACCGACATTTAAGGGTTCCCTAAAAAGGCGGATGTTGACGTATGGTCAAAAGACGTCAGTTATATGACATCTTGGGATGAGACTGCGCTGGCCTGGACACGTCCCTACTTGATGACGCACTGAGGCTGGCCTCTCCCCTAACAATAGAGCACATTCGCATCAGTTTGGCGCTCAATCGCGAGTTACTCAGCGCTGTTAGTTACTACAGCCTACAGTTTGCTAGCTAGCTATATGCCTTCGACACAGAAATGCGTAGGCTACTACCTGGATGCGATCATGTACAAAAGAGAATGGTGTCTTTATTTAAATTTCCTGAAAACGATCACATTAAGAAGATTAATTTTGTACAGAGCCACCTCGGCCTTCATCTCCCTGTCCGGAAATCAGTATCACATAATATCACCGTCGGCAGACGGCAACTCTCCCGCAAGTGGGCGTGGTTTCAGCGCAGCCAGCGGACACGCCCCCAGCATTTGAAAGCAGAGAATAATGCTCATTTTTTTTTCAAGATTTTGATAGCTTATTTTATATACTTGCCAGCTTTTTTATCATTCAAATTTAGCTGGGTGGCTAATACGACATTTTTCTGTGGTGTGACAAACTCAGAACACATACATGTACTTCATTTTGACTTTACAGAGACTTTAAACAAAAAACAAAAAAAACATGTTATGTAAGTTTTAGTCAATGAGGAGGCAACAACACATGTTATGTAAAGCTTCACTCTGCAGTAGAAAGCAAATCTTTAACTGAAGGACAATGGAATACAGAAAGAGGACACTAAGACCTCTGGAGAGTTCACCCTTAATCATTTGGGCCAGAGAGAGATACGCATAGATTATTTGAGTACATGTAATCTAGATTTCCAGAAATTAAATTCATGTTTGAGTGTACTGTACTATGCATACTTTGCACCAAGGTAGGAAGTAATGGATCATGATATTATTTTACAATATAAGCAAATAATCTTGCAGATTGTTGCACCACTACACTCCATGGCATCAAGACAATAATTATACAGTTGATCTGTCATTTGAATATTTCATTTTATCCATCTACAGATGCGAACAGGCAGGGGTGGGTGCGAGTGCCGGCAGACAGATGGTCCAGAAGACATTATGGGCCACACTAGATCCTGTGTGTCTGCATATGTTCAGAGTGTTCCAGAAAAGACTGTCTCTTTGCACTACACCTGCCCCTTTGGACAGAGACTCTCACCATCTGGATCTGGTGGTGGCATTGCTAAATAAGGAGAGACTGTGTGAATTATGCAAAGCTAGCGCAAGTATGATAATATTAACTTTCAAATTGTCAGTCTCAGCTGAAAATACTGCACTTCTTTTAGCAATGATAATGCTAAATAGTATTATATAGACATACTGTATATAATTTAGCAACTGAAATATTTGTGATTATAGAAATAGTGGTGCTTACTTGTTCTTTGAGTATTTACTTTTGTTTATTGTTTACAAATATATTATTTGCTATATATCATGACACCAAAACTGGTAGTCTTAACATGTTCCTGGTCTTAAACAATTTATGCATGTTAATCGTGTTAAAAAATCGGGTGAACGTACACTATTGTTCAGGTTTGGCAGCAATGACATTAAATTGTAGCCTGACGTCGTCATACTCGGTCAGAATGCGAGACTGATACTGCTCCATTGGGCAGTGATTATGAGGAGTGTTTCAACTGAACCAGGGAAAAAAAATGCATCTGCACTCAATTGGATATACCAAATCCCAAAGGAAGGACAGCAAAAACAGTTTACCGATGGACAAATTCCTTGATTATGGTTCTCTGTTCCTCTTTTAAAATGATTGTGCTGTCTACATCTTCGATAACAGATGCGATTGTTGAATCTACAAATCTCAATTCTCCAGCGGCAGCCATTCTTTGTTGTAAACGAATTCAACCTAAGCGCTCTTTGGTGATGTGGATTATTACATTGCTGTTGATCACCTGTCCATCATCGTATAAAGCCCGCCCTGACAATTTGATTGGTCCGAGCAGCTTTGGTCTTGGCATACTTGCTTCACAATGGATCAAGTCCAGACCAAACTTCACATCCTCAAATTTTGTGGGCGGGGCTAAGTTTGTAATTAAATTGACCAAAAGTGACATTTCTAATGTCCGGTGCGTCTCACAGGTGTCGTTCATTATCACTCATGCCACCGGCCTCGCACCGCGTGTTTTATCTACATGTTACGTGGCTAGAGTTTTGACGCGAATCAATGGGCTCTGTCTAATTCTTTCTTTTTTGCTTGTTTATCGTCATCAGTCTCTTAACTTTTACCTGTCTTTGTTTTATGAGCAGGTGCCACTTGATAAATTGGCAGTTTAGGTTGTTTCTCCACCAAGAGTCTTAAATTTGAATGGTGGTACTCTGAGGGGTGTGATGAGCGCGTAGATGAGCATGATTGACACTGCTAAGACATTCATCCTGGCTCTGATTAGTTGTTTCTGACAGGGAGTAGTGTTTTCCTGCAAATGGCAATAGGACCACTGGGAGCGGCCAGAGGAGCTTGACTTTTTCACAGATTATCTGTCTTATATTCCACTGTCGGGACATAATGACAGTTTTAACAAATACTTAAAAAGCAGCTTTAACATTTATGAGTATTTGAAGAGTTCAGATGCAAAAGCCTCTAAATGCCATTTGAAATTTTCTTCTTTAATGATGATTTTTATCAAACTTGTATATTTAAGTTCAGTAATTTCACTTAAATGGCAATGATAATTACCCATTAATTGTTATTTAAGTGAAATTACTGAACTTAAATATACAGGTTTCATAAAAATCATCATTAAAGAAGAAAATTTCAAATGGCATTTAGAGGCTTTTGCATCTGAACTCTTCATTTAGAACTTTCTTTTTCATTTGAGTTCACAAAAACTACACATTTTAAGTAATCTGAATTGTTGAATTGTTTTGAATTTAAATGAACAATTTTCTTTTAATTTAGACTAACTTAAATTTAATTGAAACTGGGCTGCGATTTCTATTTCCCAGCATGCTCTGCAATGACAGGCTAAAATTAAACACCACATATTCAATTTGTCAAAAAATACTGAAAAAAAGTATCACTGTTTTCACAAAAACACTAAGCAGGCAGCAGCAAAACTGTTTTTAACTTTGATAATGCAGCACATTAGAAATCTGAAGGAACATGTAACACTGAAGACTGAAGTAATGGTTGCTAAAAATTCAGGTTTGCCATGACAGGAATAAATTACACTTTAAAATATAATACACTTTCACAATATTACAGTTATTTCTGTAGTTTTGATTAAATAAATGCAGCCTTGGAGCATAAGAGACTTCTGACTGACTCCAAAATTCTGAATAGCACCTCTGAAACGACTTTCCTATTCTGCTGACGTCACCAATCATTTCCATTCACCTGATTTCATCCCAGTATTTAAATCCAATCAATTCCTGATGGATAAAATCAAGTCCAGACTAGCATTTTTTTTCCTCACTGAATTCTATTGGACTCTGAAATAACAGTAAAAACTACTGCAAGTGGCATTTCATGTTGACTTTGACAACAAAAACTATATATTATAGTTATATATTATAATATATATTTCTCTATCTTGTGTGTTATCTTTTTTTTTTCAACTATTCAAATTTTAATGTGTAACATCTATCTAACGTGCTAAAACAGACCCGCAATTCCATGTTAAACAAGAGACAGAAGACATCTCCAGCTCCACCATGAACTTGTGTACCATCCCAGTTTATGTTCCACCTATTACTGAGATGGCAGAGGCATCATTCAGAGACTGGCTTATTAGTAATCCAGGAAGGATTTGGCCTTTATTTTCTGATGATGAGGTGTCAGGCAGGTTACCAAGGATTAACATAGATAACGGCAAAAAAAATAATGTAATAATAAAAAAAGTGTTTATCCAGCGAAGAAGCCTTCAAATATTCAGCAATCTCATACTGAGCAATGGGGCTTATTTTATACTTCTCTTAATACCAAGTGTCCTGTGATATTACTTATTTATTTACTTATTTTAACACACCTCACAGAGGGAACAGACAGTGGCCTATTACTTACAAATCATTCAGGTTTGCAGTGCGACGTAGTCTCTGCCAACTGAACTGTGCTTGACACAGTTAATTACAGAACAAAAACCTTCATTCAATATTAAACCTCTCCTTGTCTTTTGATGCAAGTTTTCCGCCATGTGTCAAATCTGGTTTTCCAGCGTTCCTCTGTTTGTCATGTGGTAGCGACGTCGATGCACTAGCTCGATCGTAATGTGCAATGGCAGCTGAAGGGAGGCTTCAAAGGGAACTTCTAAAAAGGGAGTGTAAGAGGGCATGCAGCTCTCAAAGATAAACCAAAAACGTCACCCATATTCAAAGAGCGTGTGGAAAAAGCTTCCGTCATGAACGGGTTCCTTAAGACTTTTTTCACAGACTCTTTACAGAGGCCATGAGGTGTCATGTTGAATTTGATCAACACTCTTTTAAGAACACGGTCATGACCAGAAGTCAGGTTTTCAAATGGGATTCTCTAATAGCTGCGAATTTTACCAATTAAATTTAATTTTGATTCATAAACTTCTACTTAACATATTCATTTCATTAAAATTGCCAAACATTTCTTAAGTCTTTGCCTCATGATTTTATACAAAGCCTATTGTGCTGGTGTTCTCACAGTACAAAAATCAAATCTCTTTGAGGCATCATGTTTTTCAGCTCTTTTTCGCAGAAGGCATTACAGCAGCATACATACATTTTTGAAAATATTAAAATTGAATACGTAACCCGACAGTTGTTAAAACATCACAGCTTCCTGCCACATGCCAGGTAAATTCTGTAAATGGCACGCAAAATTGAGCACTTAGTTGGACACTTTAGCAGCTAATAAAATGGCTGTTTTGCAAGTAGGATTGAGTAAATGTGTTCTTGACAACTAACACAGCACCTAGAGCACTACCGCTCCTCCCAATTTACCTCTATTATAGACTTTGCCTTGATTAAAATAATAGTTCTCTGGTGGCAAGGCACTAATTAACAATATTGGACTTGAGTGAGGTGACTTCTCAGCGCACACAAGCTTGACAGGTTTAACAGAAATTGTTTTTGGCAGTTTACATGAGTACAGATTGAGCAATCTAACATGTTAACCAATGAAACTCGGACGTTTACCCATGCGCTGTTAATTAGGACTGTCAGGCTAACACTATTGAGATTATTTCAGGTGTACCGCTCAATGTGCCAGTCCCTTCATGTTTGAGACATGTGGTATATTTGCATTCTGTGATATGGGTTTGTAGCCTCACACTGTAATTTCCCTAAGGGGCTTGACTTAATGTTCTATAGCCACACTACGGAAAAAAAAAGAAAAAGAAGGAAATGCCATAGCCTGCAGATAGAGCTTCAGCCATGCTGCTGTCAGAAACGCATAATGAGTCCTTAGTCACAGCCGAAGAAGTGCTGTGTTGATGTCCTTCACAAGAAGAGCGTCTCTTTTGACTCAGACTGTGCCTTATATATTTCACCTTTGATTATTTTCTTTCTTTGTCAATAAAACATTGTATTCTATTTCTATTTTCTTTGCTTTCACTTTCTGCCAGCACATTTCCCCTATTTATGTAAATTTACTTTTGTGTTTGTAGCGAGTTTGCACGTACATATAATATCTTGGATTTTCTGAGGCATGCTTTATATTAAAGTCTCCGAGGAGACGTGCCATGCTTGGCATTTTCCTCGGCACGCATAATTTATGTTCCTCCTTTTCTCATAAAAATATAAGTAAATGAAAAAGAGAGAGAAAAGACCCGTAAATAATGAGGAAAAACATAACACCCTTTGGGCTAAGGAGTGTAGAGGTAAAAGTGCATGGCCATTACATGGCAAACCAAGAGGAACTCCCTAAAATTTGAGGATGTCTTTGGCTAGAATGGTCATTTTGACAAAAAGACGCTTGTTGTATCTCATCAAACCCGACAATCTTAAATATTTGTGTGTCGTCCAGCTTCCAAACCCCACCACAGTCTCTTCGCGGCAGCTGATTAGTTGTCCAGACACAAAACTTTCTGGGAATGCTTGTTTTAAGCATTTGTGATGTGGAAAGCTGCTGAGAAAAATGTGGGCTAATGGATTCTACTTGGAGTGGGAAACACTAGGGAGCATGTTGAGGCATAAATGTTTACGTTCTCGTGGCATTGGAGACGGAGGACACGGCCTTGACGCTTGGAACTTGTGAAGTGCTTAAAAACCAGACAAGCTCACCACATACGTCTCATTATTGTTCTGACGACGGAGTGAAACATGAGGCACTTTTAAAACGAAGCTTCTAGGCTGAGGGGGATTTCAAGGCCCTGTGATCAAGTGCCGTGGCTTAATAAACCAAGCGAGGGCATAGCATGGTGGCGTAGAAGAGGGACGGAGGCACACGGATACTCCCTTCTAAATCTCCCTACTTCCACGTCTTTTCTCGTTATTCTGCATCTTCATGTAGAGTGCCTCTCTTGAAGTCTGCAGCGGGTGAGGCGAGGGGGCTGTCAAAAGGAAGAAAGCTATTGTTTCCATGTTGTGCACATGCCCAGGGAATAGATACTTGTATATGCAGGAATCACAGCCTGAAAGAGTGAAAACCCACATAAAAAGAGAGGGAGGATAGGAAGGAAAAATAAAGAGCATGCCATCAAAAAATTTGTGTTATTTAAGTGTTACGTGCTGTTGGGCTTCTACTGGCCTACATCTTCAACCCCACACACCAGGGCTCTGTTCCAAAACTTGCCTACATTGGCTGTGTTTAAAGGAATAATTGCGCTGTCTTCTAAGATACCTTTTTTTTTTATTGCCCGAGGCAATCGTCAAAAGGTGACATTACGTGAAGTACAACTCATGGACAATCCCAGAATACATTGCAGATATACTGTTACAAAATCCGCTGTATTTTAATTTGAATACTGCTGTAAGCAAGTTAGACATGCTGCTTATATAACGTACATGAATTACTCGTGGCAGATCTATACAGGTGGAGCTGTAGAGCCAAAAATTATTCTTGATCTACTGTACAGCAAAAACAAACTCTGTTGCATTATTTTCCTGTTAGTACCGTAAAGCTGTGTTGAAACAATCTGTACTGTAAAAAAAGTGCTATATAAATAAAGCTAACTTGACTTAATAGTAGAATATTGTTATAATAATACAGTATGAAATGACCACTATATATATGGGCCATTTTTTCCTCGCCCCAAAGAGACATTTTATGCACCCGGCTTAGAAAAAAAAACTATAATAGCTTAAACTTCAACCATCTTGGGTCAGAATGGTCCATGTTTATTCAATTTTTAACCAAGGATGATTTAGAATGCTGCCTGTCACATTCACACTAAACAATGCAACAAGCTGGGACAAGGATCTCTCTCAACTGCGACCATTTTAACAACAAAACACATGCTTGCTATATCTCATCAAACCCCACAATCTTAAATAATTTGTGTCATTCAGCTTCCGAACCCCCTACTATCTCTTTGCAGCAAATTTGTTGTCCAGACACGACACTCTCTGGGAGCACTTGTTTAAGCAGTTGTGGTGTGGAAAGATGCTGAGAAAAATGTGGGCTAATGGATTCTAGTTGGAGTGGGGAGAGGCATAAATGTTGCTAAGCTAATATTGTTATAATAATACAGTACAAAATGACCACTCAGAAATGACTTGCAGTTGACACAACTTTAACAACAACTTTAAAAACAACTTTACTGGTTACTTTGACAATCTTTGTTGTTGTGGAAAAGAGGTAAAATTCAACAATTCAAACATGGAGGTGCATTGGGATCCCCAAATCTATCCGATTGAACAAAAAATGAAGATTACAAAATAAAAATGTGTTAAGAATCTAAAATCATATTGAGATATCTTTAATACATATGATTATAATATTTCTAATTATATTATTACTACTATAATAGTTTCAGGCATGCAAACTTTGGAAAAAAGTAATAATAATAATAATATAATTAAAATAATATTTATGGGACTCAGACAGGTATATTTCTATGCGAGTGTGTTGATAGAAAAAAAAAGAAAAAAAAATGACATACATTTCTAGTTTCAACATTATTTTAAAATATTCAAATATCAACTGCATGCAAATCCACATTTGGATTTTAATAACTATTATTATTTATTTTTACTAACCATTTTACTGAATGTAATCAGTAAAATGATTATGATTATGAATCTGGATTAAAATCTCCATACCTCTGGGAGAATAGACACCAAAGACACCAAAATAAATGTTTGCTAAGAACCAGAATCTGAAAGGATATTAATGTATTTTTTTTTTTTACTTTCACGGTTGGAATTTAATGCAACAAAGATTGCTAAAGTCAACAGATTTAAAAAATAGACCTACCAATCTCTGTGTAAAAATAAAATAAGGATGCTGCCATCTTTCTATAGTCATTTTTACCCCCAGTAAATTGGCTCCAAATCTCAGGTGCAAATTGTCATTTTGACCTACAAAATAGTGGATTATTCAGTATATACATTCATGACATTTAACATTTTGATTTTCTTCTTCATTTATGCATTTATTTCACCAGACAAAAGATTATTAAAAGCCTTTCAATTTTAAAGTCCCCGTGAAATCAAAATTGAACCTATTTACTTTGTTAGCGCATATTACTAGTCTTGTGGTGAACAATTAATCCGTGCAAGTGAATATATATTAAAAAAATGTTTTACCTTAGTAATCTTTAATCAAAATCTGAAAAGTTACTTCCGGTCTGGAACAGTTTCTTTTTCTGATGACGTAGGTTTCACAGTTTGGGTGGGGAAACGCTTAACCACTCCCCTCAAACCGTTAGTTTGCTATGAGCGAGAGATGGAGAGGAGGAGCGCTAGAGTAAAACCCTGCCCTCTGTTCAATATTCCGTTTCACTTGGAAATACGTCACAGCACTGGAGAAAAATCGTTTGCAACTTCCGGTTCACGGGGACTTTAATGTATATTTTTTAATTTGCTGCATTTTTTTTATTATTTTTTTTGGCAGTTTTACATTGTGGGCCATATTTTAACGATCTGAAATGCAAGTATCAAGTGCGAAGCGCACATAACTTTATGGGCGGGTCTTGGGGCTGTTGCTATTTTACAGGCAGGATAAATGACTCTTGCGCCCGACTCAAGTTGGAATAATGAAGCTATTTCAGATCAAGATAGGGCCCTGTGTCTTCATGCTCAGGACAAGATCATTCCAATCACTTTTGAGGTTCCATTGCAATTAGCATGATGGCTTAAAAGGGCAGCGGCATGTTAAGATTCAATAGCATGTCTCTTGTCATTTAGACATCACTCATAACAGCTCAAGCTTTGTTGTTTTCTCGAAGGTTAATGGCTCTATGAAGAATCGATACGTAAAGCATTTGGGTGATATGTGATAAAGTGCACATTCCGGAAGATACAGAAACAAAAGAAACATGACCCTTGAGGAATGGGACTAACTAACTGTCCCTTGCAAGGTTTGCAGCAATAATGAAAAGCTATCCTGAGTGCCCCTCTAAGACACTAAATAAATCACTCTCACTACTACGACGAGGCACCACGCCGGCCCAGAGGGGGAAAGAGAGAGAGAGAGAGAGAAAGAGAGAGGGGGAGACGTGCATTATTTACCAACAGAAACTGCAATATCAACTGCTTTTCCCTGCCCTGGATCTGTTTCAGCTGCATTGTGCTATGCCAAATGTAGAACACTGAGGAAGATGTGGGAGAGCGGGAAACGGCAGAGGAAGACAGATATAAGGCTAAATGTGGTCTGGACTTAGAATTTGGATGTTAGTGTCTTTGTTTATCTTCCAGAACAAGTTCAGGGAAAAGATGACTGCTATTCTATTACGCCACGTCAGATATCTTAAGTGGCAAAGCCGCAGTCACAGAAAGATCAAATCACACAGTAAAAATATCCCTTAAACAAACTTTTTTTTTTTCCATGAGAAAATTTAACTGTATTGCCATTGCAGCTAAAGTATAACAGACAGTATTTTTCTACTTGTTATATCAGAAACGGCTCTTTTCCCTTTGACACTCTGCAACACCTTGCACAGTCAGTGAAGTCATTGTAATTGGTAAATAAATATATATTTTTTTCTCATTTAAACAGTAGATTTGGAGGAAATGTCTTCAATTCATACGATTTCACAGTTTGACTTCACATGTTAAAAATTGTCCCTTTTTGAGGGTGAGCAAAAACGTGTCGTTTTGTGTGTATCACTTTAAATGCAAATGAAGAGGGCGGAGCTTCAAGAGTTTGTGTGTGTTAGCAGCCAATTACCTCACGCAGACCAGCACTAAAATGTCAAAAACTGTTCTGCCTTTTATGTTTAAATTGGAGTCGGACAATGATGGGGAGACTCAAGAAGAAGAGACAATATATAGAATGCAACAGGCCGTTTCTGAATGGTTAGATGACGAATTTATGTTGCTGATGTGGAGTTAACTACTTCAAGTCAAGCATATTCTGTCATGCTAATCTATAAAATTGCTTGTATGGCAACTTTTATTTGAAATATTTACAAATGCTCGTTTTAAAGTGGGAATGCAATTAATTTGCTCACGGTGACACCGATTTGACCACAATAATAATAATAATAATAGCTAACTATTTTTCAACTAACTACCAGCCATTTGTCGTAGGTTTGTCCAGGTTACATTGGAGTGGCTAACTGTACGTTCACACTTGAGCGTCAAAGAAGCTCTGGCCGCCCTGTCAACGACACTTGCCGAAAAGTACAGGGAAGCTTGTTGACGCTTTGCGCTTTGAACGCTCTGACGTTGCAGGGAGAACAGAAGTGTCACAACATGAAATGTAATAAAGAGAAAAAAACAAACAATACATTGAAGAAACCTTTTTTTAATGACAGCATTTTCATAACCGTTTTGGACACATTTGGTCGGGAAAAAATAGTTAGCTATTATTATTATTATTATTGCGGTCAAATCGGTGTCACTGTGAGCAAATTAATTGCATTCCCGCTTTAAAATGAGCATTTGTAAATATTTCAAATAAAAGTTGCGCTCATGCAGTCCCTATAAGCAAACAACGTCATGTCATAAATGATACGAAACCAGTAGGAAACATAGCAACGGCGATGATTAGCTTCTCTTCCATTTTCTCGGAGCTAATGTTTTGGTAGGAACGAAAGTTTACATTCATCAGCCAACGTGAAAGACGTCTATATTCCGATTGGTTGCTGTCGTCTTGCCGCTGAACCGCGTCACAGCTCTTTACCATAAAGTTGAAACTTCTTTCAACTTTCTGATTGACGCTCAAAACGCTCCAAACGCCCAAAACGCGATGCCGATAGATTTGACGCTCCTTACAGCTGAGAAAAGCCAGCTTCCATTGAAAATGAATGACTCCCGACCACTTTGGAAGCTCAAGTCGGCGGCGGTGTGAACCAGTGGCGGCTGCTGGTCTTTCAAAGAGGGGAAGCTCTTCTTTTTTCTTCTTTTTTTTTAAACTCGACTGTCAGGTGTGGGGATGGTGAAAAGAGCGAGGACTCGATGGGCTTTATTTTATTGATAAAAACAACAAAAAAAAACAAGGGGAATAAATTGGGAGCAAAAAAGGCAGGTAACGAGGGAGGACAGGTGGGGCAAAATAACTAATAATCAGGAAACAAGATGGGAGTCACAATGACAGGAAAGCACATATGGCACAACAAACACATGACAAGCACAAGCCATGTGCTCATACCAAACATGACAAAAACACATGACCAATAAAACAAATTAAAAAGCAATTGTGCTCACACAAAATGAGACCTGAAGAACGATGAGAACACTCATAAGACACGTGTTCACACAGAACATGACAACATGAAAGCACACAGCTAGTTTAAAACACAAGCTACACAGCACAAGACAAAACATGACATGAAAGCACGCGGCCGATGTAAACACAAACCATGTGCTACACAATACACAACACACTGAACAGAGCGAACACGACAAGACAGAACGCTAACATTACGCATGAGTACGACCATAAGGTCATCCTGTGCACTCACAACCGAAAACAAACACGCGGAGAATGCATGTCCGAATCCCAACACAAAAGTGAAACCAAACTAGACAGATGTGCCGTGATTCAAACACCACGCCCGCACATGTAACAAGACACCTGACATCGACGGAAGAAATGTGGGAATTAGGTTGAACTGTGAAATATCTGATGAAAATTGCAAATACTAAGAAATATGTTACAGTAGTTCGTCTTTCGAGTAAAATACACACAAAATTCGCGACGAGACTGAGCACGAAGTCTTTAAACTAGCTTCCGCGTCAGCGATTTTTTTATTGGGTGAAATCACTGTCAATCAAAAGGAGATGCAATCCTCCAATCATCACGCGGACGCCCGGACGCCAGGCCAGCCCACTTCCCTATTCACCCCAGAGACGCCCGGCGTCCGTGGGCGGGACATAATCGCAGCATTTATCCAATGACCGTCTACTTTAACAGCACTGAAAAAAACTGTTCAAAGCAGCCCCATTGAAGTCAATGGACGCCGAGCTTCAACGGGGAAATGCCATAGGAAAACGCATGCACTGTGACGCGCTACAGGAGGCGCTGCATGAGAAGGAGATCAAGTCAGCCGACCTGCTATTTGTTGCTTATTCTGAACGAACTCGTCTTCGAGATTACCGTGTTCTAACGCATTTTTACTCATTAAAATGTTAACACAATAGTACACATTTGATCATTATTTGTTTGACATTATAGGGGAAGCTGGGCTTCCCTTGCAGTCTTAAAGAAATCTCCACTGGTGTGAACGTACAGTAATGATAGTTATACTTGCACTTCATAGTTCTTATCCTCCCAGTGTTGAAGCAATTAATTTCACTGAACCAGTGAAAAGAAAAAAACAATGACAAAGCCAGCCAAGATAGGACAAACTGCCATTCCGCAAAGCATGTTTTACATCACACACTTACATGCTTGAGTGAATCAAGAAATAATGTCTTCTAGACTAGAGAGTCAGTGCCGGTGAGTCAGATTTCTCGGCGAATGCCAAGGCTGATAGAAAGAAATAGATGCTAAGATGTACTTTGTTTGCCGAGTAAGACATCAGTGACCTTAGCCGCTTTCAGAGAATGTGTCTCTGTTCTTGGGGGAAACTGGGGCGGCTGAATCAATCTCTTGTGACACACACTTTCAGTTTCTGAGTCTTTTCTTTTCATCTTTCTTTTCAACTATTCCCAATGTTTTGCACAAGTACGTATATTATACTAAAAGAACGCCAGCAATGATCACGCTCTGCTTTTTGTTCCTCAAAACATCACTTAAAACATCAAAGAATGATTATCCTCAGTGTTGTAGCATGACTGAGCGAATGAAACGCTGCTTGGCTCCTTTGCCTGGCCTCTAACAAAGGTCAATTGCAACTAATTCTCTTTAGAGAATTTTCTCAAACAGGATCAAAAGTTAAGAAAAAAAAAAACACACACACACTCAGAGAGACATGAAAACAGTCTAAAACCCCCCCATTGCATGTATTATTTAACTGTGCGATGCAAAAGAAAAACAGTGTTCTTGTGAGATGGATTTGTGTTATATAAAACTCACATTTATAAATATGTTTCTGTGCTATACAGAGTATATCCATACTTCAAGTGTGTCTGGTCAACACGTGGGGGAAAACATGAAATGAGCATCTGCCACACATACACAACAGATGGCACAATAGATATTCCTGAATGTTCAAGAGCACCTCACCATGTAACTTTTTTCAAGGACTATTGGAACAGAGAAAAAGTGGTTAGGAAGCAGTTCAGCCCAACTGTGTATCACACGAAATACGTTCTGAGGAAACTATTTTGCAAATCGTAATTACGTTACATGCCAACATATACGCAGTGCTATTACGTTTGTCCTTAACGTATTTTGCAAATCGTAATTACGTTACATGCCAACATATAAGCAGTGCTATTACGTTTGTCCTTAACGTAATACTATATTGCAGTGCTATTACGTTTTTCCTGAACATAATACATCCAAGCAGGTTTCTTTACTATTTATGCATAATCGTGGCATTAAAATTTGGACTCTTTTGCATTCAACTGTCATATCAATTAAGTTTTCCTTCGCATTTATTAATATAATAGACCAACGTTACTCATAAATATATAAAAAGCATTTTCTCCAATAAAACACAACATACTGATACATTCACAAAAGACATACATTTTATTAGCTTGATGTAAACCAAATCCTAGAATCCATACGTTGTTTGCAAGAAACAGATCCAAATCCAGCCTTTTATCCAGTGATCTTCATCTTCATTTCTCAGCAGCGACCGCAAACGTCAAATCCGCGCTGGTGATTAATTCAAATTCAAATAATGCGCCTTCAAGAAGCATTACGACATGTTTTACGGCAGTGATATCAAACGCTCATTGGCCCTCGCCTGCTTCGTCACAGATTGCGACATGCCGTGTTTCAGTCGGTGTAGTACATTTACATTTGAAATGGAGAAGAGCGCGCGCCTTCAAACAGAGAGCGAACCGAAATCAGATTAACATTTTGGATTAACGTTAATAACTCATACACAACTACTATAATACTGCCAGAGGACTGCGACTGCAACGCATCATCATGTGAACGACTTTTGGTAATGTTAATAATAAATAAATAAATTATTGTGAAATGTATCTGTCTGTTATGTTTTTTTTTTCTTAATTGTGTTACCTACGTAGTTTTAAGGAATGGTTATGGTTAGGTTTAGGGATAGGAGTGGGATTAGTGGCTCAAAATATATTTTAATGCTAAAACTCATTTAACTACACATCTCTGTCCATTAAGTTTTATCCTTTTTATATTCTGTATAAAATAAATATGTTTTTTTGGAGTAGGATTAAGGGGTCTTGTTACATTTATCTTTAAAAGTGAAAGTATACAGATATCGTTATGATATGAAACATATGTAAATAGTTAACGCTTTGTAGCTGTAAAAACGTAATAAGGTTACGTTTAAATGTTGCAAATACGTCCATATTATACGTTTTAGCATCTATCCAAACGTACAAAAACGTACGTTACATAGCTTTGAAAATAACGTATTAAATCTACGTATTAACAATGAGACATATTACGTTAAGGACCAACGTAATAGCACTGCTTATATGTTGGCATGTAACGTAATTGCGATTTGGAAAATAGTTTCCTCAGAACGTATTTCGTGTGATACAGGGTTGGTTCAGCCCACAAGCTAAAGACTCTTCTCCTCCATCTGTGGAGCACTTTCAAGTTTTTTTTCAGACTATTTAAAGAATCCTTGATCGCACCTTACTCTCATATCAATTCTCATATTGGTACGCCAATAATAAGGAGCACATTAACATCAGCTGTTTAAGTCTCTCCTGAGAGCTTTCTCAATCTTGAGAACTTGTGCTCTATCAGGACAATGTATGGAGAAGCTCAAGGTTTTCAAACATCCTCCAACACAATGCCCTGAACACACATTAAGCTCTCTCATCTAATCAATTCTACCCGAGAGTATCTTTGATGGTGGTGGCATTATGTTCCAACAGGTACCATTGGGGATACGGGGCCTTGGAACACACAGGCCTCAACAACAAATCAATCGAGCTTTTCTTCAACAAGAGAGGCTGATGTCACGGCCCTATCTTCATATCCCAGCCGCTCTTCATCTCAGCTCATCTTCCTGTCACTTCTCTGAATTTGATTCATCAGGGTTTTTTGGATGTTACCATTCATTTATCTCTCCAGCCTGATAGCGGAGGAAAAATGGCTTACGTCTAAGATACTTTAACAGCCTGTAAAAACGGCTTAAAGGAG
Organism: Pimephales promelas; assembly: GCF_016745375.1. The sequence goes on from NW_024121188.1 coordinate 7,637,854, forward strand.
GTCTTTGACAGATTTATACGATACTATGAATTTCCTCTGATGTTTATGTATCTCTGGATTTTATGCGAGGATGTGAATGAGGTAATTGAATCGGTAAACGGCGCGCTGCAGTGAATGCTCGTATTCTCATTCCACAGCAGCCCTTTCATGAGGACAGGAGAATTATAAATCAAAATGATGTGTTTACCATACCTGATTGAAACAAATAAATCAAGGCCATGCATGTAAACAGCAGAATAACAGCACTTTTATGCTTAAGCTTTTGGTGTCAGAGTTCGGTTTGTTTGGTTGTTGTGAAAGCGAATCAGACCATAAGACCATCTGGAAAGCTCTGTATGCTCTAACATTTCTCTATAACACTCTCAGAAAAAAGGTACAAAAGCTGTCACTGGGGCTGTACCTTTTCAAAAGGTACACTTTTGTACACAAAGGCTGCATTTTGGTACCTTAGTGGTACACCTAAAATGTATACATTAGCACCTAAAATAGACATACTACCACCTAAAAAGGACATATTAGCTCATGAAATTGACATATTAGCACCTAAAATATAATTAGACCATAACTACTACTACCAAAAAAAGGACATATTGTAGCTCATGAAATTGACATATTAGCACCTAAAATGTACATATTAGCAACTAAAATGTACATGTTACCTAAAATGGACATATTAGCTCATGAAATTGACATGTCCTGAAATGGACATATTAGCACCTAATGTACATATTAACACTTAAAGTACATATTAGCATCCAAAATGTACATATTAACACTTAAAATGTACTTATTAGCTCATGAAATGAACAAAAGTTTACCTTTTGAAAAGGTACAGCCCCAGTGATAACTTTTGTACCTTTTTTTTCTGAGAGTGTAACAGCAACTGATGACATTTTCTTCCTGCACAAATGCAGCGCCATAAAAAATAAAATGAATCAAAAAAATAAAAATGTATATGTGAATGTAATTGTGCCATCTGAACAAGATATCATGTAATAATATATATATATATATATATATATATATATATTAATATATATATTTATATATATAGTATATCCAGAATTTTTATGAGTTTATTCTGAACCGTTATTTTTTATTTATTTATTTTTTTTTTTTTTTTTGTGAATCAAAAACACTCAACCAGTGCAACACAATTTTAAAACAAGTGGCTCTTATGACAAACTTTAGAAAAATGAAAATTCTGTCATCATTTACTCACCCACACCTGTATGAATTACTTTCTTCTGCTGAACACAAAAGAATGTATTTTGAAAAAAAAAAATAATAATAATAAAAAAACTCAAGCAAACTACTGCATCTGACATCCAAACTATTCTTTTTAACACTGCTGGATTCGACCACCCACAATACACGTTTCACTCTGAAGCAATGCTCGGCTGTGATATGAGACATCCAGTTGACAGCATTTGCTGGAGTAGATTGATTTGATCAGACCTATTACAGAGATAACAATGTGATCTGGGAGCTGGGACCAGCACAGATAGTCTCCTCATCCACATCTGCAGCTGACTGATTTAGCCCATCAGTGTACATGTCAAGACTAGTGTGTCAAGGAGGTCTGGAATGAGATTAGGACATACAACTTTTTTAATTGAGAAAACTCTGGTGATGAGGCTGGCAGTTGGTAGCTGTTATAAATCTCATTCATGCTTGGCAAGAGCATTTAGAGATCAATGTGATCAAAACACAACTCGGGCAGCCGATTTATGCAAAAGGGTCTGTTTCAGCTAACAGGCTGATTTTGTCACAGATTACAAGACCATCAAAAATGCATTAAACGCCGCAACTGGGGGCCTGTCGTCGAAAAGACCAAAAAACGTCTCGTTTATGGATGAGCCCCTTGGTTAGCGTTGCCCTCACTGCCTTGCAAATGGCAATAACATCAAAGCCTCTTGGGAATCTTTCTGGAATCAATGAATAACTGCATTAGTGTTGTAGGTTGCATGTCAGTCTGCTCCAATCCTTTCATATCAAGACAATGGCAGATCATTAAAGACAGTGCTTTAGTGTCTAGAAAGGGACAAAATGCATTCAAATGTGAAACGGATTTTATGAGAAAGGCTCGAGAAACAGAAAAATCACCATTTCCTCTGAATTTAATTATGTTGAATCTTAATCTTCCTGCCTCTCCACAGTCTGAAAATGTGAATAAAGCCGTTATGAAGTCATCAAGGCCATCTATACATCTGAAATCAGTTATTTTCTATGCACACTAAAGCAAGCATAATGTATTATGGGAAAAAAAAAAAAAAAAAAACAACAACAGTCATTTGCATTGCCAACAATGTATAATTAAGTGAGATATAGACAGCCTCAGAGGACACCCGAGCACTTTATTCCCAATAATATGGCATGTGTACAACACAGTATGAATTATTGTCAACAATTTAAGCTGTGAAGAAACACAGGGTGCTCGTAATTTGGATATGTTTGGCTGAAAAGAGGAAAATGAGGAAAATTTCCATTTTCTCTGATGCCACTTGGCTTATCATGGTGGTTCAGTCATTAGTCCAATGAGAAAATGGTTTAACTACAACGCATAGATAATCCAAACCAGGAGAGCCAGCCTGGATTCCATCCTGCGGTGCTATTATGGCAAAAGATGTGGATTCTCAGAGAGAAAGAGGATATATCTTTGAAAAATAAAAGCGGAAAGAAATGAAAGCATCTGGTTTATTC
>NW_024121188.1:7641056-7762684 GCF_016745375.1 Pimephales promelas
TTCTTCATTTATGCATTTCTTTCACCAGACAAAAGATCCTTAAAATCCTTTCAATTTTAATGTATATTTTTTTAATTTGCTGCATTTTTGTGTGTGGCAGTTTTACATTGTGGGCCATATTTTAACGATCTGAAACGCAAGTATCAAGCGCGAAGCACACATAACTTTATGGGAGGGTCTTGGGCGCTGTTGCTATTTTACTGGCAGGATAAATGACTCTTGCGCCTGACTCAAGTTGGAATAATGAAGCTATTTCAGATCAAGATAGGGTCCTGTGTCTCACATGCTCAGGACAAGATCATTCCAATCACTTCTGAGGTTCCATTGCAATTAGCATGATGGCTTAAAAGGGCAGCGGCATGTTAAGATTCAATAGCATGTCTCTTGTCATTTAGACATCACTCATAACAGCTCAAGCTTTGTTGTTTTCTCAAAGGTTAATGGCTCTATGAAGAATCGATACGTAAAGCATTTGGGTGATATGTGATAAAGTGCACATTCGGAAGATACAGAAACAAAAGAAACATGACCCTTGAGGAATTGGGACTAACTAACTGTCCTTTGCAAGGTTTGCAGCAATAATGAAAGCTATCCTGAGTGCCCCTCTAAAGACACTAAATAAATCACTCTCACTACTACGACGAGGCACCACGCCGGCCCAGAGGGGGAAAGAGAGAGAGAGAGAGAGAGAGAGAGAGAGAGAGAGAGAGAGAGAGAGGGGGGGAGACGTGCATTATTTACCAACAGAAACTGCAATATCAACTGCTTTTCCCTGCCCTGGATCTGTTTCAGCTGCATTGTGCTATGCCAAATGTAGAACACTGAGGAAGATGTGGGAGAGCGGGAAACGGCAGAGGAAGACAGATATAAGGCTAAATGTGGTCTGGACTTAGAATTTGATGTTAGTGTCTTTGTTTATCTTCCAGAACAAGTTCAGGGAAAAGATGACTGCTATTCTATTACGCCACGTCAGATATCTTAAGTGGCAAAGCCGCAGTCACAGAAAGATCAAATCACACAGTAAAAATATTTTTTTTCCATGAGAAAATTTAACTGTATTGCCGTTGCAGCTAAAGTATAACAGACAGTATTTTTCTACTTGTTATATCAGAAACGGCTCTTTTCCCTTTGACACTCTGCAACACCTTGCACAGTCAGTGAAGTCATAGTAATTGGTAAATAAATATATATTTTTTTTCTCATTTAAACAGTAGATTTGGAGGAAATGTCTTCAATTCATACGATTTCACAGTTTGACTTCACATGTTAAAAATTGTCCCTTTTTGAGGGTGAGCAAAAACGTGTCGTTTTGTGTGTATCACTTTAAATGCAAATGAAGAGGGCGGAGCTTCAAGAGTTTGTGTGTGTTAGCAGCCAATTACCTCACGCAGACCAGCACTAAAATGTCAAAAACTGTTCTGCCTTTTATGTTTAAATTGGAGTCGGACAATGATGGGGAGACTCAAGAAGAAGAGACAATATATAGAATGCAACAGGCCGTTTCTGAATGGTTAGATGACGAATTTATGTTGCTGATGTGGAGTTAACTACTTCAAGTCAAGCATATTCTGTCATGCTAATCTATAAAATTGCTTGTATGGCAACTTTTATTTGAAATATTTACAAACGCTCGTTTTAAAGTGGGAATGCAATTAATTTGCTCACGGTGACACCGATTTGACCACAATAATAATAATAATAATAGCTAACTATTTTTCAACTAACTACCAGCCATTTGTCGTAGGTTTGTCCAGGTTACATTGGAGTGGCTAACTGTACGTTCACACTTGAGCGTCAAAGAAGCTCTGGCCGCCCTGTCAACGACACTTGCCGAAAAGTACAGGGAAGCTTGTTGACGCTTTGGGCGCTTTGAACGCTCTGACGTTGCAGGGAGAACAGAAGTGTCACAACATGAAATGTAATAAAGAGAAAAAAACAAACAATACATTGAAGAAACCTTTTTTTAATGACAGCATTTTCATAACCGTTTTGGACACATTTGGTCGGGAAAAAATAGTTAGCTATTATTATTATTATTATTATTGCGGTTAAATCGGTGTCACCGTGAGCAAATTAATTGCATTCCTGCTTTAAAATGAGCATTTGTAAATATTTCAAATAAAAGTTGCGCTCATGCGATCCCTATAAGCAAACAACGTCATGTCATAAATGATACGAAACCAGTAGGAAACATAGCAACGGCGATGATTAGCTTCTCTTCCATTTTCTCTGAGCTAATGTTTTGGTAGGAACGAAAGTTTACATTCATCAGCCAACGTGAAAGACGTCTATATTTCCGATTGGTTGCTGTCGTCTTGCCGCTGAACCGCGTCACAGCTCTTTACCATAAAGTTGAACTTCTTTCAACTTTCTGATTGACGCTCAAAACGCTCCAAACGCCCAAAAACGCGATGCCGATAGATTTGACGCTCCTTACAGCTGAGAAAAGCCAGCTTCCATTGAAAATGAATGACTCCCGACCACTTTGGAAGCTCAAGTCGGCGGCGGTGTGAACGTACAGTAATGATAGTTATACTTGCACTTCATAGTTCTTATCCTCCCAGTGTTGAAGCAATTAATTTCACTGAACCAGTGAAAAGAAAAAAACAATGACAAAGCCAGCCCAGATAGGACAAACTGCCATTCCGCAAAGCATGTTTTACATCACACACTTACATGCTTGAGTGAATCAAGAAATAATGTCTTCTAGACTAGAGAGTCAGTGCCGGTGAGTCAGATTTCTCGGCGAATGCCAAGGCTGATCGAAAGAAATAGATGCTAAGATGTACTTTGTTTGCCGAGTAAGACATCAGTGACCTTAGCCGCTTTCAGAGAATGTGTCTCTGTTCTTGGGGGAAACTGGGGCGGCTGAATCAATCTCTTGTGACACACACTTTCAGTTTCTGAGTCTTTTCTTTTCATCTTTCTTTTCAACTATTCCCAATGTTTTGCACAAGTACGTATATTATACTAAAAGAACGCCAGCAATGATCACGCTCTGCTTTTTGTTCCTCAAAACATCACTTAAAACATCAAAGAATGATTATCCTCAGTGTTGTAGCATGACTGAGCGAATGAAACGCTGCTTGGCTCCTTTGCCTGGCCTCTAACAAAGGTCAATTGCAACTAATTCTCTTTAGAGAATTTTCTCAAACAGGATCAAAAGTTAAGAAAAAAAAAACACACACACACACACACAGAAAGACATGAAAACAGTCTAAAAACCCCCCATTGCATGTATTATTTAACTGTGCGATGCAAAAGAAAAACAGTGTTCTTGTGAGATGGATTTGTGTTATATAAAACTCACATTTATAAATATGTTTCTGTGCTATACAGAGTATATCCATACTTCAAGTGTGTCTGGTCAACACGTGGGGGAAAACATGAAATGAGCATCTGCCACACATACACAACAGATGGCACAATAGATATTCCTGAATGTTCAAGAGCACCTCACCATGTAACTTTTTTCAAGGACTATTGGAACAGAGAAAAAGTGGTTAGGAAGCAGTTCAGCCCAACTGTGTATCACACGAAATCCGTTCTGAGGAAACTATTTTGCAAATCGTAATTACGTTACATGCCAACATATACGCAGTGCTATTACGTTTGTCCTTAACGTATTTTGCAAATCGTAATTACGTTACATGCCAACATATAAGCAGTGCTATTACGTTTGTCCTTAACGTATTTTGCAAATCGTAATTACGTTACATGCCAACATATAAGCAGTGCTATTACGTTTGTCCTTAACGTAATACTATTGCAGTGCTATTACGTTTTTCCTGAACATAATACATCCAAGCAGGTTTCTTTACTATTTATGCATAATCGTGGCATTAAAATTTGGACTCTTTTGCATTCAACTGTCATATCAATTAAGTTTTCCTTCGCATTTATTAATATAATAGACCAACGTTACTCATAAATATATAAAAAGCATTTTCTCCAATAAAACACAACATACTGATACATTCACAAAAGACATACATTTTATTAGCTTGATGTAAACCAAATCCTAGAATCCATACGTTGTTTGCAAGAAACAGATCCAAATCCAGCCTTTGATCCAGTGATCTTCATCTTCATTTCTCAGCAGCGACCGCAAACGTCAAATCCGCGCTGGTGATTAATTCAAATTCAAATAATGCGCCTTCAAGAAGCATTACGACATGTTTTACGGCAGTGATATCAAACGCTCATTGGCCCTCGCCTGCTTCGTCACAGATTGCGACATGCCGTGTTTCAGTCGGTGTAGTACATTTACATTTGAAATGGAGAAGAGCGCGCGCCTTCAAACAGAGAGCGAACCGAAATCAGATTAACATTTTGGATTAACGTTAATAACTTTAATTCTGATCTGTACCTCATACACAACTACTATAATACTGCCAGAGGACTGCGACTGCAACGCATCATCATGTGAACGACTTTTGGTAATGTTTATAATAAATAAATAAATTATTGTGAAATGTATCTGTCTGTTATGTTTTTTTTTTCTTAATTGTGTTACCTACGTAGTTTTAAGGAATGGTTATGGTTAGGTTTAGGGATAGGAGTGGGATTAGTGGCTCAAAATATATTTTAATGCTAAAACTCATTTAACTACACATCTCTGTCCATTACGTTTTATCCTTTTTATATTCTGTATAAAATAAATATGTTTTTTTGGAGTAGGATTAAGGGGTCTTGTTACATTTATCTTTAAAAGTGAAAGTACAGATATCGTTATGATATGAAACATATGTAAATAGTTAACGCTTTGTAGCTGTAAAAACGTAATAAGGTTACGTTTAAATGTTGCAAACACGTCCATATTATACGTTTTAGCATCTATCCAAACGTACAAAAACGTACGTTACATAGCTTTGAAAATAACGTATTAAATCTACGTATTAACAATGAGACATATTACGTTAAGGACCAACGTAATAGCACTGCTTACATGTTGGCATGTAACGTAATTGCGATTTGGAAAATAGTTTCCTCAGAACGTATTTCGTGTGATACAGGGTTGGTTCAGCCACACAAGCTAAGACTCTTCTCCTCCATCTGTGGAGCACTTTCAAGTTTTTTTTCAGACTATTTAAAGAATCCTTGATCGCACCTTACTCTCATATCAATTCTCATATTGGTACGCCAATAATAAGGAGCACATTAACATCAGCTGTTTAAGTCTCTCCTGAGAGCTTTCTCAATCTTGAGAACTTGTGCTCTATCAGGACAATGTATGGAGAAGCTCAAGGTTTTCAAACACCCTCCAACACAATGCCCTGAACACACATTAAGCTCTCTCATCTAATCAATTCTACCCGAGAGTATCTTTGATGGTGGTGGCATTATGTTCCAACAGGTACCATTGGGGATACGGGGGCCTTGGAACACACAGGCCTCAACAACAAATCAATCGAGCTTTTCTTCAACAAGAGAGGCTGATGTCACGGCCCTATCTTCATATCCCAGCCGCTCTTCATCTCAGCTCATCTTCCTGTCACTTCTCTGAATTTGATTCATCAGGGTTTTTTGGATGTTACCATTCATTTATCTCTCCAGCCTGATAGCGGAGGAAAAATGGCTTACGTCTAAGATACTTTAACAGCCTGTAAAAACGGCTTAAAGGAGGTCTTTGACAGATTTATACGATACTATGAATTTCCTCTGATGTTTATGTATCTCTGGATTTTATGCGAGGATGTGAATGAGGTAATTGAATCGGTAAACGGCGCGCTGCAGTGAATGCTCGTATTCTCATTCCACAGCAGCCCTTTCATGAGGACAGGAGAATTATAAATCAAAATGATGTGTTTACCATACCTGATTGAAACAAATAAATCAAGGCCATGCATGTAAACAGCAGAATAACAGCACTTTTATGCTTAAGCTTTTGGTGTCAGAGTTCGGTTTGTTTGGTTGTTGTGAAAGCGAATCAGACCATAAGACCATCTGGAAAGCTCTGTATGCTCTAACATTTCTCTATACACTCTCAGAAAAAAAGGTACAAAAGCTGTCACTGGGGCTGTACCTTTTCAAAAGGTACACTTTTGTACACAAAGGCTGCATTTTGGTACCTTAGTGGTACACCTAAAATGTATACATTAGCACCTAAAATAGACATACTACCACCTAAAAAGGACATATTAGCTCATGAAATTGACATATTAGCACCTAAAATAGACATACTACTACCACCAAAAAAAGGACATACTGTATTAGCTCATGAAATTGACATATTAGCACCTAAAATGTACATATTAGCAACTAAAATGTACATGTTACCTAAAATGGACATATTAGCTCATGAAATTGACATGTCCTGAAATGGACATATTAGCACCTAATGTACATATTAACACTTAAAATGTACATATTAGCATCCAAAATGTACATATTAACACCTAAAATGTACTTATTAGCTCATGAAATGAACAAAGTTTACCTTTTGAAAAGGTACAGCCCCAGTGATAACTTTTGTACCTTTTTTTCTGAGAGTGTAACAGCAACTGATGACATTTTCTTCCTGCACAAATGCAGCGCCATAAAAATAAAATGAATCAAAAAAATAAAAATGTATATGTGAATGTAATTGTGCCATCTGAACAAGATATCATGTAATAATATATATATATATATATAAATAATGGCCAGAATTTTTAATGAGTTTTATTCTTCGACACCGAGCTTATATGAACCGGTTATTTTTTATTTATTTATTTATTTATTTTTTTTGTGAATCAAAAACACTCAACCAGTGCAACACAATTTTAAAACAAGTGGCTCTTATGACAAACTTTAGAAAAATGAAAATTCTGTCATCATTTACTCACCCACACCTGTATGAATTACTTTCTTCTGCTGAACACAAAAGAATGTATTTTGAAAAAAAAAAAATAATAATAATAAAAAAACTCAAGCAAACTACTGCATCTGACATCCAAAATATTCTTTTTAACACTGCTGGATTCGACCACCCCACAATACACGTTTCACTCTGAAGCAATGCTCGGCTGTGATATGAGACATCCAGTTGACAGCATTTGCTGGAGTAGATTGATTTGATCAGACCTATTACAGAGATAACAATGTGATCTGGGAGCTGGGACCAGCACAGATAGTCTCCTCATCCACATCTGCAGCTGACTGATTTAGCCCATCAGTGTACATGTCAAGCCTAGTGTGTCAAGGAGGTCTGGAATGAGATTAGGACATACAACTTTTTTAATTGAGAAAACTCTGGTGATGAGGCTGGCAGTTGGTAGCTGTTATAAATCTCATTCATGCTTGGCAAGAGCATTTAGAGATCAATGTGATCAAACACAACTCGGGCAGCCGATTTAATGCAAAAGGGTCTGTTTCAGCTAACAGGCTGATTTTGTCACAGATTACAAGACCATCAAAAATGCATTAAACGCCGCAACTGGGGGCCTGTCGTCGAAAAGACCAAAAACGTCTCGTTTATGGATGAGCCCCTTGGTTAGCGTTGCCCTCACTGCCTTGCAAATGGCAATAACATCAAAGCCTCTTGGGAATCTTTCTGGAATCAATGAATAACTGCATTAGTGTCATAGGTTGCATGTCAGTCTGCTCCAATCCGTTCATATCAAGACAATGGCAGATCATTAAAGACAGTGCTTTAGTGTCTAGAAAGGGACAAAATGCATTCAAATGTGAAACGGATTTTATGAGAAAGGCTCGAGAAACAGAAAAAATCACCATTTCCTCTGAATTTAATTATGTTGAATCTTAATCTTCCTGCCTCTCCACAGTCTGAAAATGTGAATAAAGCCGTTATGAAGTCATCAAGGCCATCTATACATCTGAAATCAGTTATTTTCTATGCACACTAAAGCAAGCATAATGTATTATGGGAAAAAAAAAAAAAAAAAAAAACAACAGTCATTTGCATTGCCAACAATGTATAATTAAGTGAGATATAGGACAGCCCTCAGAGGACACCCGAGCACTTATTCCCAATAATATGGCATGTGTACAACACAGTATGAATTATTGTCAACAATTTAAGCTGTGAAGAAACACAGGGTGCTCGTAATTTGGATATGTTTGGCTGAAAAGAGGAAAATGAGGAAAATTTCCATTTTCTCTGATGCCACTTGGCTTATCATGGTGGTTCAGTCATTAGTCCAATGAGAAAATGGTTTAACTACACCATAGATAATCCAAACCAGGAGAAGCCAGCCTGGATTCCATCCTGCGGTGCTATTATGGCAAAAGATGTGGATTTCTCAGAGAGAAAGAGGATATATCTTTGAAAAATAAAAGCGGAAAGAAATGAAAGCATCTGGTTTATTCTATTATAGTTCAATGGAAGCATAATTATAGCCTTGAAATAGATTGGAACGATTTTGGGAGGAATTGTTTGACTTTTTAGTGTCCCCCTGTGACTTTTTAAATTTCTAGCTAAAGAAAGGAGACAATTTTAATTATGTTAAGCAAACATTGTAGGATATATTGAATATTGCAAAAAATTGGTCTTTCATTAGGCCTGTCACGATAACAAATTTTGCTGGACGATAAATTGTCCATTGCGATAAACGATAATATTAAATCTAAAATAAACTTTTATTTCTAAAGACTACTTAACACTGAAAATGGAAAACATTTGAAATATCCAGAATAAATGAACAAAACAACCAACAACAATAAAAGCAATGGACTCTCAGTCTCCTTTAACAAAAAATGCACTTGAATAAATACCAAAACAATAAAAAAAGGATGTAAACAAAACCCTACCCTATAATAAATTATTTGTTATTAAAGCACAAACCACTGTTAATCTAACATAAAAGCAAGCAGGCTGCTGTGTGCATGGTTTGGCATGACTGAATGCGCGCAAGGTGCGCTCCCTTAATAACTCCTAAAAAGCTGACAGTTCATCACGATCTCACACATCTCTGTTATTATCAGTAAAGCTGACTGCACAATGAATCTTTCATAATATCCACACTTTGTTTGTCATAATTATAGGATTTGCCAGAACACAGAATTCAACACTAAACAAAAAGTGTGTTTTGAGCTGTGAGGGAAGTCTATCTTTGGACACATATATGTTTTATTATTCAAATGTTTTATTGAATCATTTTATTCTCCCGCAACCCGCACACACAGAATGAGCGCCCGTGCACGCACTCGGCCAACAAATCTAGTGCTGCGCCACACTCTATTGCTTTGGAGTTCACGTCTCGTCAAGGGCCCGGCCCGGCCCGAGGATAGTGTCGGGGTTGGGTCGGGTCAAATTCGGGCTTGGGTAGAGAATAAGCTCTATTTCACTCCTCCTACGCTAAGGAAGCGAGAAATGTCATGCAGTCTCTTTGGTAAAGAGAGAGAGAGAGAGAGACGAGGGAAACAAGCAAGCATGCGAATGAAAATTATCAAGCTCATTTTTTTTTTTTTATCGTGCAATTAATTGATTTATTGACCGTCGCAACAGGCCTATCTTTCATACATGTTCTATTTTAGATTAAAACTTGAATTACAGAATAATTGAGCACCTTCAAATAGTCTTTCTTGATTGGATAAGCTGTAATTTTACCCAATAACCTCTAGACTAGTTCAAATCTACAGCCAAAAGGATTCCTCCTCCTAACTAGCACTTGCGAGGGAAAAAAAAAAAAAAAAAAACCTTCTATTGTCTTTTTATTTTTGTTAAAGTCTATAACTTTAATGTAAAATAAGCTCCAATTAGGTCTAAAGGACCTGGAGATTGTCTAAGCATAAATAAAATAAAGTATTTTAAATGGTTGTCAACAGAGCAAGACGTTTTGTTGTAGCTTTTGTCTTTTTTTTTCAGTCACAAATAGTGGAGTTACATAGTGCAGTTACGCCATCAACCAGCAGGGGCTAACAAGGCCATCTAAACAGCCAAAACTTGAGCCCTTTGTACGCAGTCAAACATACTTGAAGACAAACAAAATCATACAAATTCAAGGCTAACAGCAGTCTTTCATCTTAACTGGGACACATTTTAATTGTTGCATTTTTATTTATTAAGTTCCTGGTTTGGTCCTAATTAGCTAAATGCTAGCAGCAGGAAACTTGAAATTCATCTTTAGTTTGTTAACGTCTTCATCAGTTCATTATCCCCCCTCCTCCTCAGTGGGTGATGCTTTTTTTTTTTTTTTACCCTCAAAAACAAACCACATAAATCATTAAAATATGCTTTCATTAAAAGAGCACCGAGACACCTTATTTTTTTTTTTTAGAAGAATGCTGAGAGAATCCTGATGACACCGTTTTAAAACGGATGCTAGACCTCTCTTGCTTTTCATTCCACTTGGGGCAAGCATTTTGCAGTACAGAATGAAATAAAATAAATAAACATTAATATACAGGACAGGGAAAAAAAACACCAGTGAGAAGAACACTTTCTAACCATGTTGCATCATATCCCTGGAACACAGGTAAAGGACATGTGTGAGATGATGCACTATTGGTAAAACTCACAGTGACACACTGACAACAACACTGCATTACATCACCACCCTGCAGCACTGCCCCCAGGGCCAAGCTGTTCTGCCTGAATAAAACACCAGCCAGTCCATACTCTGTTTTATCTCACATTATGACAAGACCAAAAAAAAACAACAACACAAATACACTCAATGGTCACCATCGAGCATGAACCGGTGTTCTGTCGATTTTTGCTGCCTTGTCGAAAAATGCTACCGTAGCGCGAATTGATCACAGAATGCCGATTAAAGTCGTATGAAACACAATTCTAATACAATTCTAAGTTATGAGTAGCTACTGTATACTGTAGACTACTGTTTTTATTTTTAAAACGGTGTGAAAAGTAAAAATTATCATAAAATATTCATCTTTGACTTGTCAAAGTACACCTTTCCTCATAGTAACTGAAACTTTCAGTTATTCTTTTTCAGCTGGCTGACCGTACAAATATTCATATGGTAGTAAGCATTTTTAAAGGGAGAATACATTATAACAGGAAAATGTACCTTTTGTAAAAAAAAAAAAAAAAAAAAAAAAACTGTGAGTCTGCACATGCGCATAACCGGTAAGTAGCAAATCTCGATGGGTAGCATGAATTTTCAGAACACCGGCCCCTTTATTTACCACTGTGTCTACAAGACTATATATTATACTAGTAGTGAAAATGCTATTTTTTCAATTTTCTAATGTAAGAAAATGATGTATTATAATATGTATATTCAGGATTTAGCATTAAGCTTTGCATTAGTAAAAGACATAGTATTTTCGAATTACCATGATTTCGACCCTTATATCCCCCTGAGACGAGAGATTTAAGTATTTTTTGTCTCCGATGATGCAAAAATCGCCATCTTTTTTTTGGAAGCTAAGCTAGCAGGCTCTTATTCTGTGGAGAAAGCTGAGTAGCAGGGGTTACCATTCTCTTTTCCCTGTCCGAGATTCAGCTTTTGCTTTCTGCAGTCGCCATTCATTGTTTACATGCACACCTTTTGCTTCAATCTAACTGAATTCATTCCATTGGTGAATCTGAATGTAGTGTTTACATGAAAGCTAAATAAGTGATCGGTTGATGTGCGTTTTAACATTGCTAAGAAAATTCCCGCTCCTCTGGGAGGTGCGTCTCACAGGTGTCGCTCATCGGTAATCACGTCACCGTTTCTCCCGCGGCCCTCAGCCTCGTCCTGTAAACATAATGAATGGTGACTGTAGAACGCAAAAGCCGAATCCCGGACATTTTGGGCGATCTAACACATTTTCGGGCAGACTCATCACGGAGACTCACTAGTAGCCTAGACTTGTTGTTTAACTACTGCGCTCTGTTACCGGTGGGCGTGGCCTCCTAGGGCTGCGAAGCAAGTGCATTCTGGGAGTTTTTGTCTTTCATCCACATAAGCCAAAAATACATTTTCTGGCTTTTCTCAGTCTAGAAAGGTCCAACTTCAAAAATAATTTCACATTTCTTCAACATAAATGACCCATTTTATAAATATCAATCTTTCCAGAGTTGAAGTATCCCTTAATAATATACTTTGAATTAAAAGTTACCTTGAAAAATTCAAGATTTCGGAATGTTCACGTTTCATGTCACACATATTCTTAATTGAATAGTGACCTAAAAATACTGCATAACCGTATAAAACATTATCTTGATTTTACGTCACCACATTTCTTGTTTTATTTCTAAAATGTTTATTTTTAAGGCTTAAGGTTAAAATCGATTTTGAATACCTGATTTTGTGGTCTCAGACGTTTGGAGCTCACTCCATGTATGTATCGATGTGTTGTGCATGTTGGATGTGATTTTTCTTGTCTACCCTTTGATTATCTGCCTGTCTGTGCAATGTAATGCTATAGGGACAAAATTGTTTTCCAAAGCAATTTGCAATTTAGACAAAATGTCATCAGCGCTATTGGATCAAATTACAGGCATTAGTCAGCCGCCATTTTCATTCACACCTCTCATTTGGATCTCATGTCTATAATTCTCAGCATTCAAGTCAAGTCTTGACTTAATTCATTTTCTTGCCAGCGGCCTGTGAGGTCCAACACTTCCCTTGAGCAAGTCACTGATACTGACAGAGAAAGCAAAGCACAGAAGTGCTGAGCAGACTGTCGATATCCTCCGACCGTGACAATCTGCATGCAAACCTAATGCTTTGTCTTTTCAGACAATCGATTATTAGCATGTAAACATGAGCAGCATTAGCAGAAGACAACGGCCTGGAACGACTAAAACTAAGATGAAAGCATCCTTGAACTTCAGAAGTAATGGATTTGGAAATTCTTTATAGAAAAACTGGTAAAAAAATAGTAACAATAATTAATATGAATATTAAATAATTTATATAAATATTAAAACAAACATGATTTAAATATATCATACATAGAAAAGTATATTTTTGAGAGTAGAACACCATAGTGAAACAATATTTTATAACACATATTTATTTATAAAACACCAGCCTTAATAGCATTAAAAATACATTGCACACACAAATATTGGGTAAAATAACTTTATAAATCTTGAGTTTTAGACAGGCTACTAGACTAATAGCTGAAGATCAGTTTGGTCAAACTAGGAGACCAGCTATCCAACTTTGAAATTTCAGTAAGGTATTTACTATTACTTTTTCACTTCAATGCCTCCTTAGAATTGAGTCATAATTCTAAAAGAATGTGCCTTTGAAGGTGGTATAATAATATATTGTAGATATTGTAGCACTCTAACTTCTAAAAAGTTGAAATCCTCATCTAGATTGCCCTAGTATGCCATCAGTATCTCCTATTTCACAACGAAGGTAAGAAAGACGAGAATTGTCATCAGCATTAGTTGTTGAAATGATGTAATTTTATCTGGAAGTTGAACGGCACTGTGCCATTGGCATTATGCGAGCAGTGACTTATGGGTAATAGCATGGCTATGTGTTATTAGCACTTGTTGAGTTATTGCTTTAGATACAATCTCATAACTGTCATAGCCACCATAACAGTGTACTCAATGAAATTGCTCAAAATCTCATATCTTTTCCACTCTTTGTTCCTCTTAACTTGTTTCTTTTCTGTTCTTCTTTTTGGCTGCCACTCTTTGGTTTCAATGTACTGTGGATGCAGTTTTGTTGTTGTTAAAACACAACACTATCCAGTGCAACTTTCTTCTCTAAAGTCACTCCTGATAAATGGTGTTGGTCGAATGCCGACAACGGATCAATTTGACCCTCGGAATTTACGTTTTGTTTGTTCTGGTCAACAAAAGAAAGGAAGATACTTATCTTTTCCTATTTGCCTCACTATAGACAGGGTTCAAGAAAACTGGCAGATATTTCTTTACCCTGGGGATGTGTTTATATGCTTTTTGGTAAATTTGACTTTGTATTTTTGTTTTAACCCATATCACAAATGTCAATTATGTCTAGTGATTTGGAGTGAGACTCCTTCCTTCCTTCCTTCCTTGCTTCCTTCCTTAATAATAATAATAATAAATGCTGTATTTATCAACCCATAGACCACCTGCTGAACCTTGGATCCCTCAGCTAAAAACCATGGCTCTAGAGGAAAGGCTTAGTTTTGAGTTAGCTGTCCAGTGAAAAATAAATAAATAAAAGATCACATTTATGTCTGTTTTCTTTGAAACAGACTAACGTATATTCTCTAAGCTTCAGGGGATTACCCATAACTATCCTTTATACATCAGATGAATCATAAGATGTGAGAAGTGAGTGAACATCAAAGATGAGGAACATAAAAAATATAAATGCTCCAGATGGGAACAGCACCAAGAGTGCAACCTCTGCACAATGCTCTCTATGCAACATTCCAGCCCTATCCATCAACTCCACCAATGTAAATCACAAGTTCTTTATTGCATAGTGTATTTAGCAAACATACTGGCAAACAGTCTAGTCTGTATACTTAACACACTCAAGGGCACAACATTCATGGAGCGGGACTGTGATCCTAGTAGCCTAATCCTTCAGTTCCTACTTAACCAGCATTATTTATGTAAGCAGCCCAGAGTGGGTCATGTGATCTCACGTGTGCAAGTTGGCAGAAAAACAGTGATGAAATATTTGCAACCCTGTCATGCGACCTCATCACTTTTAGTAGTCGGACTATATTACAGTAGTGGCCAAAAGTGACGTCAATATTTGTTTTTAATGACCCTGCAGTAGATGAAATAATCGAAAATATTTCATTTAAAAATATATATATATATTCAATTGAGGGAAGAACGAAACAAGGCCGAAAAAACTAACTATACCTACAGGCTTAATTTTACTATGCCAAAAAATAAAAAATAATAATAATAATAATTAAAAGCATAGAAAAGAAAAAAAGTTTGCAGGAAAAAGGAGAAATTATATTCAATTGGTTCTCTCTTGTTTTTTTGTTTTTTTGCATGAGTTCCTATTTTCTTTGTATGACAGCCTGGCTAAATCACAAATAAAATTATTGACTCCAAGCAACTACACAAAACTAACACATGTTTTATTTAATAATATTTGGATAAAAAGTTAAGATGGACATCACTTTTGGCCATGACTCATTTGAATTAAATTAGACACATTTTAACTTTAGGTAACTGAATTGCAAAAACGTAAAGCCACATGTAAATGAATACAAACAATAAGCTCATCTAATATTAAGTACAAGCTCCAAAAGCACACACACACACACACGCACAATCATCTATAATAAAATCTATTCTTACATCTAAATTAAGTGGCACACTATATGCTATACCAGGGATAACATGGTGCATCAACACATCTGTCAGGAAGCCAAAATTGAATGATAACACAACGTGACTTAAACCACGACTGGTCACAGGAGACGAACAGATTGGAGAAGGGCGAGGCAAGGTTGGGTACAGATTAGAAGTGAAATGAACAGCCCTTGGAAGGATGAATTATAACAAAGATAGAGGGTTTGAGTGGTTAGGGAGGAAGAGGGGGTGAAATGTGTCACTTTATGGAAAGATAAGTGGAGAAAGGTTTTATCCCACTGCTGTACGGCTGAAAGTCAGCCTTTTAAGTGCAGTGAGGCTGAGAATGACCCATCCGCACAAATGCCACTGCTTAAAGTGGCACTTAGTCATATTTTCCTCATTAAAAAAAGGATTTACACAAAAATTAATAGCACTTTCAACAAATATGATTAAAATAATGTAAACTCACACACGATCACTCATATCTGTACATATAGTGGATCATGTTGAGATCACATGACCAGCCTTGTTTCTACAACCACCAATAAGAATAAGCTTACTTTATATATCGTGCTACCCCAGTGCTCAGGGTGCTTTACAAAATGCATCAAATAAAATATATCATAATAATAAGAAAAAAAAAATACAGGTATGCACAACATTGTATTGTATGCATTTTATTGTTTATATATTTTATTTATATCTTATGAACAATACATTTTGTGCATTGTTTTTTTATGCATTCTAAGTGTTTTGTTGATATTTTATGAACTAAAAATCTAAATATATACAAACAAAATTCATAAAATATGAACACTATGCATGAATACTTGGATTTTTAAGCATTTTAGGTTAATTTTCTTTTTGTAATTGAATACAAAAATACTTTAAAATGCATAAAAACTAATACAAAACATGCATTGTATAAAATGTATAAATGACTAAATATATTACAATGAATTCTGTGGATGAAATATTTTTTTAGTGAATTTGTAAAGATATTTTTTTTTTTACTTTTAACAAAATAGATGACCGAATACATAAACAACATATGCATATAATACAATGCATAATAACAATAAAAATGCATTAATATAAAAGTACATTAAACAAAACAAGCATGCCAAACACACATTTAATACCCAACATAACAGTCGAGTCAACTCAAAAGCACAGTCCAGAGAAATTGTATAGATCAGCATGTCTGCAATTCACAACTCTAAACAGAATAAGAGTGGAAGAACAATATGTCCACAAGCAGTTCATGTTGGAGCAAACCGCAACAAGGGGAAAAAGCCCTAGACAAAATTAACAAAACATTCTACTTCAATTCTTGAATTCAATTTCGATAGGAGTGGATGAGTGAATGCAAAAAACAAAACAAACAAACAAAAAAATAAAATATTTTCAGTCATTTCAACATGCCATAATTGTTTGGATCCAATCGTGCTTTTAAACGTGTTTTTTTTAGTGATGGCATGAATGTGTTTTTTTCATTATCAGGCGCATGACTAACATCGTCACTGAGTGATGGGTAGAATTAAAATTGCTCCGAGCCCACGGGGACAACGCTGCCCTCGCCTCACCAGATGCCTTTGAGCTTGGCGGACTCAGAGGTCAGCGTCTCATTTTACACCGACAAAAATCTATTACAAAACCCATCTTTCCGCACAAAGAGTTATACCCAGAGGAGGAGAGGGAGGTTTCTTTAATTGTTTCTCCTCTGCCACACATCTGACCCAAATAGCTGTGGTCCGCAGCGCAAAGATAAGCGCAGGACAAGAAGCAGTGGCCATTGATCTAGCTCAAAACTTCAACCACTGGAGGATTGAGAGTCAGAAAGGGCAAGAGAGTCGCTTCATTTCGACAGTAATGACCATGGTTCCACGATTGATTTACAGTTGTCAAAACCACTTAGAGTTTGTGCCAACTGTGGATAAATCAGCTATCCCCGCATGACAACAAAGTTGCTAAAGTGATTTTAAACTTTTTTTTCTTTCTTCGTGTGCCGACAGTAATTTAAATGTGCTACATTTCCTCCACTATATTGTGCCTTGTTGAAATCTTCATTTGGCTGGATGGAGTACTTCCCTCATGTTGCATTTTGGCACCTGCTGGCATTTGTTGGAAAAATGTGTTTTAGAGTGCAGCGTGGTGCCCATGTAAACCCCTTTCTAAAATCAACTTAAGGGTGCACTTTTCTGGCAAATTCAGCTCTCTTCAAGCTTTTGCCTCTTTCAAATGGCAAAGGCCACATCACTGAACCTTTTAGACGTATAGTGGGTCGAGACAGTTTGTTCTGGATGCTTCAAAAAAGAGGAATAGATATTCTTACAGAGAGTTTGAAAAAATATCAAGATGGCAGTAATGGGGGAACATTTGATTCTTCTGAAAAAATACAGGCGCTGTCTCTCCCATACATGCTTTTCTGTTGAGAAAACTTTCTCCCTCAACTGCAGCGTAACAAAGCAAAAAAAAAAAAAAAAAAACAACCTCAAGGTGAATTGCCCTTTTTTAATTCTCCACATTATTCTAATATTCCTAAAGCCAACACACTTTTGGCAGGGGGCAATGACAATGTCAGCCAGAATGAAAATCTCTGTCCTATTTTAATGCAAATGTCACAATCAGCTTTTGATCCAGTCCTAATCGCTCAATAAACACAGCCTTGTTTGATCGTCCTGTGATAGCAAGATAGATTTAGAAAATCTGTTTTGAGACCAACGATGTCCTCAATGTCATGAGAAAAAACCTTATTACTTATAGCTTATAGTTTTTACATGTGTCCTAAAGAGGTTTTGCTTTCTTCATTCTTCTAAGATTGGTGACTGATGGTGGGTCAGCAAATTATCAGTGAGTATTTATTTATTAATTTTTTTTAAAGTGAAATACTCCTTTAACAAACCCAAAGCTTGTTATTAATATACTGTTAATAGGTTACTGTCTTGTTAATAGGATACTGTATTATACACACTCAACATAATGAAAACTGTCAATGCATAATGGCATTCAGTGTCTCCCAATAAATTCATGTTGCTTTTTGCATGTTGCTCCACTTTTGCACACTGCACACACAAAACATTATGGGACAATCAGATGCAGATTCTTTTTCAGAGAAAAAAAAAAAAAAATCTGAAATTGATAGGATGATCATAATTTCCCTTTAAAACCCCATATAGTTTAATGGGACACAGCTTCTGTGAGGAATATTAAACAGTCTTACTGTGGAGTGCAGCTCGAAATGCTGGTAAGAAATACTAACAAGTCTGGTATGTTTGATTTTCGTAATTAGTTCACACCATTTATTTTGCAAAAACCACATTACGTTTAATGAACAAAGGTAGAGGCCTTTAAAAACTAATTGAGAATAAATTTTAGTATTTCATTTTTTTTTTCTTTTTTTTCATTTCAGAGATAACACAATCTCAATGGCAGTAATTCTCTAAGCAAAAATCGGTCTTTTAGGGGCTCATTAAACAGCAACATTACATTTAGAGCATCATTTGCTCTGGAGGGTTTGCTTGTGTGGATATAAAGGAGTTAGAATCTTTGCTTTTTATTTTTACATCTGAATATTGATTCAAAGCTTTTCAGAGCCACATTCAGCGTAAATATCAGAGGACATCAAACAATTATGTGGACCATTTGTTTGATTATTATTATATGCTCTATTAACCTTATAAGCCACAGTTACTTGTGTGACATCCAGGGTATTCAAAGCGTTAATTAAAATGATTAAAACCGCACGTTTCCCATCATTCCGTAGGTCATCTCACCCCCGTGCCTTAATCAGAAGCTAAAACCCTAATAATCACATTGTTTTCACAGTCTTCACCTCAGACAGCCTACACAGCATAAATCACTGCCTTCAGAAAGCAATCTAGATTCTTTAGAGTCATGGTAAGGTAAAAATATCCAGAAAACAATATTTTTAGCTACACAGTGCAACTCTAGACGAAGACTAAAGAGCTTTTTTTTCCCGCCCAGGAAGCAAATTTGCATGACACAATTACACAAGGGCTTCTAAAATAAAAAGAAAGAGTGGCATGTGGGAGCCCCAAAGGAGTGCAGCAACTACACAAAGTGAGAACGCACAGACTCCATCCAACACTTCTGTTACTATGGCAACCAAGTGTAGGAATTTCTCAAACCAGGAATCGGAATGCGGTGCCTCGCAGGTTTAATGTTAAGAAACCGCGGTTTGTTATTCAGTCTGAGATCACCACCCCTGGGTCAAGAGGTCCTCTGGAGTTGACATTACACATAGCCCTAACAAATAAAAAGAAAGTGGTCGAGGAAGCATTCCGTTATGGTGGTCCGAAAGACACGCGTGTTAATCGGCACACTCCTCCACTCCTTAAAGCTGCATTATCTTGCCAAGAGCAAAGTCATTTGCATACTGTAATGGTGTGCTTCAGTGTCAATACTGGTAATGAGATTTGCAAAGACGTGGGCTAAAAACTAAGCCGGGGAAACAACCAAAGTGTCCGGAATATTAGAGCTGAGTGGGAGCCAGAATGCAGAAGATGGACTTAGAGTTAAAGGTTGACCTTACTTTGAAAAACATAAAATGAGCTTTCCGAGATGTTGCTGGGTGATAGTCACATCTTTTCAATGAAGGCTCACCTTGAAATAGCATTATGTTGATGACTCTGCAATATCAGACATTTTTCAACCACTATTTCAGTGAAGTCTTGTTCATTATTAAAAGAAAACAATAAAATAGGACTACACTAAAAAAAAAAAAGTGGTTTAGAAACACGAACATTTGTCAATGTTATTTGTTACAAAGAAATGGCAAGTACTTTGTAATACTTAATTAAACATTAAAAACCAACTCCAATAATTTACAACTATGAAAAAACATTTTATTATTAAGAACTTTAACCCTTGTGCATCTTTATGGACATTTTTGTCCTTTTCAGTTTTTTTTTTTTTTTTTTTATCACTTTGCCCGTGTTAAAGCTAACTGCAAAAAAATTGGCACAGGTGTGTATTTTTATTGGAATTTTACTATTTCACTGTCATTTTCTTAAAAAAATATTTTTTGCATTAGGTACAAAACAATACTCCCTCTCAGCACCTTTTGGACAAAAATGTCCACATTGAAACCCATTAAAACTGCAATTTTTAATCCCCGTTTCACTTAACTATATAATTATGCAGTCTTTGTTAAGAGGCTTTCATGCTGATTGCAAGGCTTCAAAATTTTATTTTTTTTACTATTTTTTATCAGATGGTGTAATTTTTTTTTAAGTTTGGCCAATGAAACAAATATCGCTTTATTCCTGTTTTCTGGTTCGGCATACTACAGAGCCAACTGGATAAATTATGCAACAATATTTGTGTGGGTGTGTTGGTATGGATGTCACAATGTGGTTAGTATGTGTGTTATAAAAAAATATGTGTGTGTGCGCGCATGTGTGTGTTTGTAAGACTGAGAGAGAAAAACTGCAAATTCAAATCCAATCACTGTGAGCTCCAGTGGGGTTTTGCTGGCACCCAATGGGGAAAATATGTTACTACGCCCAAACAAACTGTTACCGAAAGCTAGGGGTGTAACGATTCACTCGTTTTCTCGATGCATCGATTATAAATCCTGGCGATGCATATGCATCGATCCTGAAACATGTATTTTGAATCGTGAATCGTTATTTACGTGAATAATCGATTTAAAAGGCTAAGAATCGAATTAATCACGATTTTATAGCGAGTCAGTGGTTTAAAATATATAAACACAACCTCAAAGTGTTCCTGGTACAAGCTGCCTCACGCATTGGCCGTCATACGACATCCGCATTTGATTGGTTTCAGGCACTCACACACCCCTGATTTCTCACGCTTAAGCCCGGTCGGTCAAATGCCTGAAAGATGAGTTTAGCCTATCTTTCTACCTGTTGAGCTACTCATGTCGTGATCAGCTTGTATTAGCCTACCGCAAATTAGTTAAAATCTCCCGGAATCTAGAGCGAGCGTGCATACGAGACAGAGGTTGTGCTCCAAACCGCGTATCGCGCGTTCACACACGGCTGCACGCACTCGGCAGAGAGGGAAAGCGAGCGAGAGACCACCTTGCGCAAAAAAATGAATGAAAGCGTTTTATTTCATATTGCCCACGCAATGGCATGGCAGCTTTATCAATGGCTTGAGCGGTTTGCCTCAAAACTATTGCTTTCTCGACAGAGAGCTCAGCTGGAGAGCTCAAACATGGACTGCTCAAAAATCTGTAGTTAACGTTATGAAAGCATGAGAGCTATGCGACCGAGCGCGAGCAAAATCCACTGAAAAGATGATAACGAGTGCACTGAGAGGACGCAAAATGATACTAATGAAAACGTCTCCATTAATTTGTGCATGTAGTCATTTAATGCAATACTTTAAAAGCCTTTTTCAAAATATTTGCTACTTGTAAATGCTAATTTGTAGGCCATTGAATTTTTATTTTATAATAATATATGAAGAGTTCAGATGCAAAAGCCTCTAAATGCCATTTGAAATTTTCTTCTTTAATGATGATTTTTATCAAACTTCAGTGATTTCACTTAAATGGCAATGATAATTACCTATTAAGTGTTATTTAAGTGAAATTACTGAACTTAAATATACAAGTTTAATAAAAATCATCATTAAAGAAGAAAATTTCAAATGGCATTTAGAGGCTTTTGCATCCGAACTCTTCATATTCATGAAAATAAAAACAAACATGAACTAACATTAACAATGGACAAAATCCCCACTATCTGATCCCCGGAGGCCGCTGTAGGCTAATTCAAACCCAGACAAAGATGGGTGAAGCATTGAAATAATACTATAATGCATATAAAAAATTAAGAATCGAATCGAATTAATCGAATCGCATCGAATTTGGATGTGAATCGCATCGAATCGAATCGTTCTGAATTTGCACAAATCGTTCCTGAATCGAATCGAAAACCTATGAATCGTGAATCGAATCGATTCGCTGTCTACCCAAAGATTCACAGCCCTACCGAAAGCTCATTTTTTGAGATATCATCCTCAAATTTGGAACACAACCTATCTAGATTTATGGCTTTGATTTTATTGCAGTTTTGAGTTCAACCTGATTTAAAATATATATATTTTATATAAAATATTTTTTATAAATAATTTTCATAAACTTATACCTATATAACGTTTTTTTTTTTTTTTGGATTTACTTATTATTATACTTTTTTTATTATTATACTTATATTATTTTTTTTTTACTTTAGCAATAATCTGCAATGGGTCTTCTTTAAAATGATACCAAACTTAAGTCTGTGCTCCAAAGAGTCACATTTTTATGACAGGACATTTTTGTCCTCTTTTTACCTATGTGTAACTTTTTTTAATTGATGCACAAGGGTTAAACAAAAAAGGGGAAAAAGGGAAACTTTATCTTATGCTAGCCTGTCTAATCTGCATGGCCTATCACAGCAAACCTTTCAGTGAAAAATAATGTTACAAGCCGCATGAGTCCTGAGGGTGAATGGGTGTTAAACTCCCTCTATTGGGTGCAAACCGCTGCCCAGCATGTGTAAACCTGCACTCTGTGAAGAGTAATGAGCAGGAGAGGGTTAATCTGGTGAGATCATAGGTAATTCAGAGTGGCACTCAACAGGCAGTCAGGCGGAAACTCAGCGTTAGCAGCCGTCACCGGTGAGCTGCCCGGTGGGACGGGGCCGAGGCCATCTCTTCATTAGAATGACATAATCAGTACAAGCACAACGTGAGATGAACTGCCAGGCGTTTCATTGAGGAAAATTCTCCATAGGCCTTCCCAGGATTCTAAGCTCGCGCCCAGCTCCATTGGCGTAACATGAAATAGCTTCAAAGTGATTTCTAAGTCTATTCTTAGCAACACCCATGGTGGATTATCAAGGCATCAATGGTTTGTCTGTAGTTTAATATAAGAGCATTCTAATGGTTTCTCCACATGTTTGTAAAAATTAAAGCTTTTTTGCAACATTGCACTTATTCATGAGGTTTTATGCATTGGGACTACTATTTGCATTAATACTTTAACTTCTAAAGATAGGTGGGCTCCTCCATGACTTTAACATCTGTGCTCAAGAACATTATAAATCTCAGGATAAGGAATCCATTTAAATGTATAAAAGAAAAACCTTTTCATCTAACATCATGCAGCACTTGAACTGTTCACATTTTCCATCCTCAGGTGCCATTAGTGGTGTAATGGTACATGTATTTATCCCGAACCGTACATTACGGACGTCACAGTTCGGTGCATTAAGTCGCATGACAGGCGGTCCACACTCCCATCCTGAAGGGGGCGCGCCTGCCAATGCAATGCTGTTCTCTACCAGTAAAAAAGTGCAGAAGAAGCGATGATCACTCAATCGCTTAACCAGTGTTTCAACTTTGGAAAGATATCAATAAAACAGCTTGACAAAAATATCTACAGCTATAGATAAATTAACTCTAGATAGAAGCATTTGGTTTTTACTATATCAGTCTATTTATTATATTTACTTAACCTGCTAGTAATTACGTCTTGATTATGTTAAAAAAATGTAATGAAAAAAAGTTATGACAGCGACAGTGTACTGTAAATGATTATTTAAAAAAAATAAATTGAGTTGAAAATTTACTTTATAATTAGATTTAGAAGTTAATGCAAAAACTGCCTTATTTACAGTTTACAGTACACTTTTTTTTTTGAGTGATGATTATTAAAATAGGAAATAAATATAATTGGGCTCTGTTGTCAAACCTTTAATATCATAGTAATGTGTAATTAAGGGCTCCCCATATCAGCCTAGTTTACAGCATCACCTAAGGTAGATATTTTTATCCTTAAAAAAAAAGTTTAATTAAAAAAAAAAGAAAAAAGCAATTTTGTGTAAGTTTTCTCCACTTTGCTGTTCCGAAACTGAACCAAACCATCACTGCAATACGAGGTACGTACCAAACTGTCACATACATATACACACATACACACACACATACATACATATATACTGTATATATATATATATATATATATACATATACATACACATACACACACACACATATATATATATATACACACACACACATATACACACATATATATATATATATATATATATATATACACACACACATACATACATATATATATATATATATATATATATATATATATATATATATATATATAGCAGTGTGAACTAGCTTTCACTCTTCATATATTATGCGTGTAAAACACCAGTGGTTATTAAAAAGCACACTCCACTCAAAATTATATTTGCTGTTGTCATGGACCTGAAGCAGAGGCAGCTATTAAGAAGAAAACGAATCCTCCAATCAGACAACAAGCCTCAATTTGGCATGAGTGCTTTTTGGCAGCGCTGGTTAAAGAGCCTCTCCATAGCAATATCCTTTATCTGAGCAGCAGAGGAAGTGCCTCAGCCCGACAGAGAATTTTAAAGGAGAAGTCGGGCTGTGGTGTGCATTACAAAACCCTCAAACTGTGCCCGTCAAGATAACAGCATCCCCGTAATGAACAACCCACAGCTGTGATCTTTTATTCAAACAGCCTCTGTGTCATCTGCCAGAGCTGTTGATTAGATATTGTAAATCCCAATGGTGGATATCAACCAGGGTTACGTTTCGAACACAAGCAAAAATGGAGAAGTTGACAGTTCAGTCAAATAAAAACCTGAGATTTAAGAAACTTTATCAGCCAAGTGCAGATAATTGATTTACAATGTATTAAGCCAGGTGCTGATCAGCAGTCTTAAGAGACTGAGCTGGTTCGTTTTACCACCTTGTGGTTTTGATCATTTGCCAATGGGCAATTTTGACAGCTCCACCCGCAGAGGCATTTTCCTTAAATTGTAGTTGTCAATGTGCAAATAGACATTTCTTCTCAGCTGTTAAGCCAATCAGAAGTGCGTGCTTTGCATCCATTCACCATCACACAAACGTGTTCAGTCGCAAAAAAAAAAAAAATTGGCTGTGCTTTTTGCTATTTCCACAGACACATAACTCTGAGGATACGAATTTGAATTTGGATATTATCTTCATAAAATATGTATGTATTCTCAATCGTTCATAACTTCTTTTTTTTTTTTCTGTCAAAACCCCACCACCAAAGTTAACTTTCATCTGAGCAATAAACAGCCAATCATGCAGGGAAGAGACCTTGTGCAAACAAACAAGCTTCCTGGAACCTGTACTGATTCAGTGGGACTGTCTAACCGTTCAGTATGATGTATGAGACTATAGCTAATATGTAAAGTGCTATTAATCTCTTTTTGTTCTGTCTGGAAAGGTCAGCATTTGCAAAGACAAGTATGCAGACAGTAGATGTGTTGCATTTGTGAACAGAAGGTTAAATCAAAGACTGTTTTGCTCTTAAACAGATATGGCCTCAACCATCTGTCTGAACATGATCAGATCACAGATTTTGACTGTCTATTGATATACGGTACATACACAGCCGAGCTATGAGATTTGTCCATATTGGTTTTACATTATACAGAGTTTTACTTTAGGGAAGCCAGTTCATATTGCATATGTGATTTATGCAGAAAGTACTGTATAATTTATTCAGAAATGTATCTTGCAAAAAATGTTGCTTAAATAACACATTCCCTTATTGCTAGGCAAAGCGCTGCTAATAGTGGGTGGTAAAATGTGAAGCATACAGCTGGGATCCATTAAGACAGTGCCATCATGACCAGATGAATATTAAAGATGAAGAATTTCTGTGCCACTATCAACAACAAACAGAATTGTAAATACGATTCCTGAAAACTCCCCGGTCTGCCATTGGTCAAACAAACAGACAGCACCCAATGTTGAACCAATGTTGCTGGTCGGAATAGACAGTGCAACTGTCGGGTTCTGGAAGTAACACTCACATTAATTTTCTCCATATAGGAATTGTTTTTAACTATAACTTATTAGCTGCTAAAGACAGACTTACTGTGAGCTATGAGGTTCAGCAGTGTTATATGCTTTTGTCGAAGCAATCAGCCTTTATTATTTCAATTTATTTGAAAGAAATTGTGTATAAAAAACTCCTGGGGAAAAAGTACATTGCCCATGATTTTGCAGATAAATCTTTACCTATCAGAGAATCATAACAAGCAAATCTTGTCAAAACAACATTTGCGCCAACCAACCCCCTCAAAAATTCATAATTTACCCACCCACAAGTAATCCCAAACCTGTATGAGTTTCTGTCTTCTGTTGAACACAAAATAAGATATTTTGAAGAATGTTGGTAACTAGACAGTTGACGGTAGCCATTGAGTTCCATAGAAGAAAAAAATACTATGAAAGACAACGGCTAATGTCAACTGTCTAGTTAACATTCTTCAAAATATCTTCTTTTGTGTCCAACAGAAGAAAGGAACTCATACAAGTCTGAGGGCGAGTAAATTAGTGTTCCAACCTCGTAAGATTTTCGTTTATCTTCGGAACACAAATTAAGATTTTTTTGCTTAAATCTGAGAGCTGGATCACTCCTCCAGAGGCTTCTTAAGGGATCGAAACCAAGCGGCAACATTATAATCTGAAAAATGAAGCCTACCCGGAAGTGCAAAAAACTGCAATACATCTAAAATCCGCTAGAGGGAGTACCCAAAAGGGAGCGCATATCCATAGATCCCATGTTAAAATGTCCGTTTTCACAGCACAACTTTTACAGGTTGGTCCCATGGACTTTTATTGTGTTTTTCGATAGGTTCCGAGTGCCTGACAACTGTGAGGGGGGTGAATTTTTTCTAACTCGTTAGTTTAGATCGTATTTAGATATAAAATGTATGGCAAATAAGGGCGGTTAACTTTGAATGACAGCTGATAATGGGCTGCGCCGAGTGGAATTTGACGTCTTGGCCATGATCTGACACAACATACCACCTCTGTATCCTTTCTGAACATTTGTATTTTGTATCTCTCAAGATTTTCTAATATGGCGCCAACCATACCCCCCATAAACAGCCTCAAAACTGTTCTTCAGAAAGTCTATGGGTGACGTCACAGACACTTTGTCCATATTTTTTACAGTCTATGATCGAAACTTGCCGGCCCAGAAAAGTTATACATTGTTAAAATAGTCCAAGTGACTTCAGTGGCTCAATCTTAAGTTTATCAAGCAATGAAAATACTTTTTGTGTGCACAACCGTACAGTACAGCGCTGTGCAGTTACACTATGTCAACTAACTCAAGGCCAACAGAGAAGGACATGAATGGTTGAATAAAGTTGTTATTTTTGTTTGTTTTTTGTGCACAAAAAGTATTCTCATCACTTGATAAACTTAAGATTGAGCCATAGTCCCTTGTACTATTTTAACTATGTCTTTAATACATTTTCTGGGCCGGCGAGTTTCAATCCTTTAGAAGCCATGGAGAAGAGATCCAGCTCTCAGATTTGATAAAAAAATATCTTAATTTGTGTTAAAGATGAACAATACATTAATGATGAAATTTTAGCACATATGCAGAAAACAGCAACTTACCCTGTACCAAACGATCTCTCTCAATCTTCCATCTGTCTTGAAGTTGCACTTTAGAGTCACCGTTTCTCCCACAACAACTGGTAGCAAGGGCTCTATCGTTACAGTCAGATATCCTGCAGAGGCAAAGTGAGACATCACTGGAACCATGTTCATTTTCACACATTTAAAAAAGAGCCAAATGATGACCAGATGGTAATACACAGGGTGCAGGTTGAAAAGCTTATTTTAAGTCATGCTGAATCTGAAGTCTATAAAATGAGAATCGCACAAAGAGTCACGTTTTATGATGGTGAATATAACAAGGCCACAAACCCATTTGCACAAGTAAACAAAAAAGAATAACAAACTGGGTTTATTCAAGACAAAAATATTAAGATTGCAGAATCAACAGAAACAAACTGTATTCATGTACGGTATACCAACAAAATGAATTTTTATGGGTGAAATCAGATAGAAATGGCTCTTATATAAAATTGCACATTAACTATGGTATGCATTAATGTTATGTAATGTCAAATTAGTTATGCAAATTACATGCAAATCTGTAGTGTGTTCAGTTCTACAGAACTCAAGTTATGCTAATTTTGTGCAATCAAAAATAAAATGAGAAATCATATTATTTATTCTGTTCTAATATTCAAAGATATGACAACAAGATACGAACACGAAACAAAAAAGCCCCACAACTGTGATCGGCTCTTCAAGTGGATCTGCATTTCCCTAGTATCAAACGGATACAATAATTACAAAATTATACAAGTTTTAAAATTTTATTTAATAAGTACAATGTGGCAGGTTTTTTTTCTTCATTAGAGCCATTCTCGAAGTCAGATGTTCTCAACAGCACATCACACACACTCAGAAGTGTGAAGGAGAGCTTCCTTTGTTTCATTAATTACACTTAAGCCATGGACACTTTGCCATCTGTTTAATTTAGTCTCTGGCTATGGCAGTCCCACCCCACAAATAAAGTGACGCTTCGGCTAACTCCTGATAGCCACAACTATAACAAACAATTATCCCGCGTCTTTATACAGAGCCTTTTGGGGACTTCATCATGGCATACGGCCGACCTTTTTATGCATGCAACATAAACGCTTTTTTTCTTGTCCTAAAATGCTTTGTAACTAGTTTTGCATCATTTCATAAGAATTCTATGGGAAACAAATTCTTCCACATTAGACGTGCACCTAATTCACATATGCGGATCTCTGGATAATTTCTGATTAACCAAATACGTGCTCTCGGTTTAATGAGCCCAATTACAAAGTTGATCACATTTCCGACACACTGAAAACACATTTATTAAAATGCTTGGGTGCAGAAATGAATGACAAATGGAAGAGCTCTCGCCTCTTAATGATAAAGATGGGAATGTCCTGCTCTAGTGAGCGCTCTCTCTAGCTGCCTTGCAGGTGGCCTGGATCCTACTGACTGCACAGTCGATCCATCTAACCAGTCAATACTCCTCTCACCAAAGACAGTGAAAGAGGAGGGAGAGCCACAACATCAATGTGAGGAAACTTTGGTTCATTACTTATGTGCTAAACTCATATATGTGTTTTCTGTGTCTGTGTATAGATAGACAGACGATATACAAATAGATGTTTTTATTTATCTATTGATTTATTTTTTATTTAAATCAATACCAAATCTTAGTATGCCCACTGTAAAAAAAACTTTACGTTTAACTTAAAAAAGTAAGTAACCTGGTTGCCTTAAAATTTTAAGTTCATTGAACTTGAACTAAATAAATTATTTAAGTTGATTTGACAAAAGAAAAAATGTTGTGATTACTATACTGTAAATAAAATATTGTTGGTTTAACTTAAAAAAGTAAGTAACCTGCGTTGCCTTAAAATTTTAAGTTGATTGAACTGGAAAAAGTGAGTTAATACAATGAAGGAGATTAATTTAATCATCAGAAACTCAAAATAATAAGTTCTCTCAACTAAATAAATTATTATAAAGTTAATTTGACAAAAGAAAATATGTTGTGATACCAAATCTTATTATTTTTTTTTTTTTTACAGTGCAGAAAGCATTCATTTCCTATTACAGGATTAGCAAATGCAGATGTTTCATATTCATCTGGAACATTACTTCATAAGGAGATATCCAATCTTACATGCCAGTGCATGCTGAGAAATTAAGTTCCTCATCGTGGGGGACAAATTAAAATAAAACTCCTTAGCGCTCCCTGCTAATCTACTCATTTAAGAGATAAGACATTTAATTGAAGACTATAGACTACAGCAGATTTATTGAATATTGATGTAAAAAGAAAAACATGGTGTTTTGAACGCTCCCTGGGGAGTGATTATTACCTGGAGAATTAAATATAATAGCCAAATCTATGTCCATAGCAATTTTCAACAGACAATCTCACAGTTGCTGTGTTCATGTGATTACAAATCCAATATCTTTTACATTTACATTCCACCTAATACTGATGTGTCACATTAGATATTACTCTTCATTTCAACAATGCTGTAATACAATTTCAGGACAACAGACAGCAACACACAAGAATTTCCAGATTCCAAAGCTTTTTTTAGACCAACATTGCTTTTAAAACCCGTTTAATGTTTTTTTTTTTTTTTTTTTTTTTTGAAGTCTCTGAATGAATTATGCATTGCACCCAAAACAACAACTGTTGTCAAGTGCTAAAACAAGTATGTCAGCATGAATCATTATGCCTCAGCGTAATCTAGGAACATAAAATGAAATGATTCGCCAGGCCAACTCCGTGGTTTTCAATAATCTGTCCATCTTGAGGTCTCAATTAGCTCTTGTCAGACAAAACAGCTCAATTGCTCACCGCACCGGCCAAGGCCTTATCACTGAGTCAGACTGACAGAATTGACTTGGCAATTCTGTACATTTATCTCGGTGGAAGACTGAGCAGCTCACTCTAAGCCTCGAGGGAAATAAGGGAGCAAGGATAGGAACAAATTCCAGCTGATCTGAGACCTCACTTCGGTTCAAAATTCCCAAACTGTGATGGAGCCTGAACACCAAGATATCACTTTCTCCCAAACTTTGGCTTTGAGAAATTAAGTCGGTTCCTGGGTCCTAAAGCACGACAGCTATATTGCTGAAAACATATGCACATGAAGACATTGACACAGTCATATGGCCTTTTCCTGTTGTAAGGTGGCCAGCCAATGCAACACATGCATCATTCTCTCTGAGATCTCGCTGCACCTTGATGTGCTTGTTAAAGAATCTTAATTTAATCATCACGCTCGAGGGATCTTTACGCCGGAGGAGATTTGAATGGATAAGCCTCAAGAGTTACAGGTCATTAAAAGGAGCTGAAGCTCTCAAATAAAATCCCTTCCACTTAGCACTCATACGTCCATAAAGAGCTTTGAAAGTCGCGAAAAATTGGTGCAAGGGAAGCAGATGTTCATATGTGGTATTTTTATTTAAATGTCAAATCATTAAGTAGGGTAAAAAAAGAGCGAGAACATCATCACTAAGAAACAGAGCAATTTATTCTAGCTGAAATAGATTTACTTTGTGTGGGTAAAAACAGTGTGCATGTATATATATATATATATATATATATACATATGTGTGTGTTTATAGATGATAGATATATTATAAATCATTGATAGATGAAAGATAGACCGATTATCGATAGATGATAGATAAGCAGTGTATATTTACACACAAACACACACACACAGAGAGAGAGAGTGAGAGAGAAGCTTATGTAACACTGATGTGTGTCCACAATGTAAACAACCAACCTAAAATGTAAACTCCATCCACAAAAATCCACATGAATCAGAAATTAAACTGATAATACACTGAATATAAAAACGTTTACTGTCTAGAACAACTAACTTAACTTCTGCCTGCATTTTAATAGCATACTTACAGGGTCACTGCTTAAACAATAGTGACTAAAGAAAAATTCCAAGTTGTAAATTGAAACCAGCGTTGTACAAAGCACGTTGATGTAACATACTTCTTTTGTCCGATCTTTTCTTCCTGCATTGTTAATCGTTCCGCTTTTGAAATTCAAATGAGACACAGTTTCCCACCCGATCACAGTTACGGTAGCTGCCTCCTTAGCGTGCGGCTGTATATGGCTTTGTGTTTGCATGCTAATTTAGGGGCGAAAAATGGCTATGAGCAGAATTGGGTTATATTGCGAGACTCACTGATATGGAAAGAGCCATGAGCAGGGACTTTAAAATAGCTCATTACATGGACGTGTGCACTTGGGTTTAAGCAGTATATATTTCAAACACTGCCCCCCCCCCCCCCCCCCCCACCCCCCAAACTGATGTCCAACCAAGAAAGGTCCTTGTTTCATAAGCCTTCAAAATAAATCACAGCCGACAAACAAAATCTTTTAATGATAGGGCAAACAGCCACAGCGAGAAGGGGATTTTTTGGAGGGACTCACTGATTCTCCAATAACTGCGCCTATGGGCAAGCGGTCAGGCTTGGCTAAGTCATGAAGTCTCTGCTAGAGCTAGCTTTAGGAAAGACCACGGCCGGATTACCCAATTACACAGAGCAATGATGAGAGAGTTGGCCTGGAAGTTCACTTCAGTATCGGCGTGGCTGTTAACCACACAGCCAGTTCAATTTCTACTTCGCTGCTACATGTTACATCACACGAGTCAGCCTACGACCCAACTGTAATTGAATAACCTCACAACACCTTCTAGCAGAAATGCCATCCGTCATTTTTTGAGCAAGTGACTAATAGTCCGGAATTCTCTCCGATATGATTTGTCTTCATATTGTTGAATACTTAATGAAAATACTAATGAGGTTGATGAGGAAGGACGACTAAACAAGGGCGTTCATGACAACTCCGGGTAGCATATTGTCTACAGCCGAATAAAAGGACGCATTTAGCATTTAGCCCAGGGCAGCACTGGAATTCTGTGAGGTAAAGTTAAATGATTTAAAACCAAACTATTCTTGGCACATACCTCCATCTAAATCCCTTTCACGCCGTCTCCATATCACTAAGGAGGGCATATGCTCACACCTGCTCTGGACTGTTGGGAAATCAGCCCAATCCGGTGAACCTCTGACAGATGACACATCCTGTATCTAGTCACACCTGGGTCTCCCCAATGCTCAATCCTTTTGATGTCAACAAACTGTAAGCATCAAGCCCTAACCAGCATAAACTCACATCATATAAATGTCTGCTGCCAATCCGGGTATGCGCTCCCATGGGCGGAAGGATTCAGCCTGTCAATGTTAAGTTGAGGGACGGATACAACAAATCAGAATGTAAATAGACCTTACCTAAGTAGGTAAAATGAAATTAGCGAATGTGATTTACACAAACTTAGTCATCATGACAGATTTCTAAGTGTTAAAGAGCCCCTATCATGGATTTTTGAAAATGACTGTTCATATGGTGTGGAATATAGCTAAGGGAATGAAAACATCCTGCAAAGATTTATATCTGAAAGTGCACCGTATATAAAGTTATTGTCTTTCAAAAGTGAGAGTCGACCCTGAATCTATGAAATGAATTGTTTTTAAAACGAGTCATTAGCTGGTTCGTAGTGACGTAGATACATATTGAAGTCTACACATTCAAATACTTCATCATAGCATCATGTGAAGACGCTGTGTTCTACAATGCAAAGATAGTTCAGCCACTTTGTTTTCATTTACCAGGGACGAGCATGTGAAGAATCGGTGGTTAGAGTTCATATTTGCAACGATACCACAACAGTATAGCCCGATTGTGTTTTCATCATTTTATTGACGAATAATGTTAGTTCAAAAACATAAATGAATTCAAATGTGGATTCGCAAGGGGTTGTTCCTGAAGGAGGGCTCAGTAACTTACTTACCCAGTGTATATGGATCAGCTTCCTCCGAATCACAACCTGTAAGTATTATTAATAAGTGTTGCTTTTATGGGTTTTGAATGGTTTGAACGGTTTTGTGTGTGTGTGTGTGTGTGTGTGTGTGTGTGTGTGTGTGTGTGTGTAAGTTACGCTCAGCTTCTAGGTCTCCAATGTCATTTTTTTTTTAAATATGTGAAATGTTTGTCGCTGTTATTGGAGTTGTCAAAGAATAGAGCGTCTTGTAGTACTGCAGTGCTTTATCAATATGTTTATGCGTTATGCTAACAAACAACTGACTGGGTCTGTCATCAGACCAATCACCGCCGATTAGCGTCACGCAAAGGAGTGGTTTGGAAAAATGAGTCGTTGTACGAATCATTTGGGAGTCGGTGAGCAAATCAGTTAAAAATAAATGCATATTATGAGACAAATAAAGTGTTTTTTTTTATCCTTGCATGCATGTTAAACTGTTTTTGGGAACTCATAAAACAAAAATAGGAACATCTCAAATGCTATGATAGAGGCTCTTTAACCACTGCAAAGAACTAAATGTTTCATTTATTGTTGAAACATATTAAAAGGTTTTTTTTTTTTAAACCAATAGCCTTGAGTCAGTCTGTGAACTAGGTTTTACTTGTTGCTAATGCTAGTCAAAAGCAGAAGTTATTAGGAAGAGGGACTTCTCATAATATCCATGTCATGAATATTACATTTTACGGTCAATTTATTTTAAAAAATATTTTTATTGATTGAAAATGTATTTTGAATTGACATACGTATATATATATATATATATATATATATATATATATATATATATATATATATATATATATATATATATATATATATATATATATATACACATATACATATATATATATATATATATATATATATATATATACATACATATATATATATATATATATATATATATATATATATAATACTATATATTGAGTGTAATATACAGTATATTTGTTTTTTTCAGTTTATTATGCAACAGACATGGACTAAAAAGCCACAAAACTCGAATTTTAATTCATGGATCTTTTATTTCGAGAACACTAAATATCCAAGCTCATAAAAGGATGGACCAGAGTGGGAATGACAATGTACCGCTGCTGGCAACTTATTAGCACCTGATGCTAATTATGCCTGTCACCACGGCCATAAATTCAGAATTATGTCACTCCTTTGCAAAAGTCCAGTCGTCCCTGCATGCACAAGGTGTCCTTGAGGTCTAAGTATAAGATGATGACGACGTTCCTGTGCCTCCGACCTTCACTTCCCTTGGCACAATAAGGACACCACACCCCCTATTTTATAACACTTCTGCCACAGCATGTTCTGCCTATTAATTTGCTGTTTTTTTGTAAAGAGCCTGTCAACATCAATCTAACAGTGTCCACCTCCTCAATACACATAGAAAACTTTCAGAAGTTTCTGATGTCAGTCCGCTTAGTCTCACAGTCAGATTTTGATTGTTAGTGAGTCACTTCACAGCTTATTCTGCCCAAGCACCCACTTAGACAGGAAGATGACATCTGAACAGCATTTAAAGGCACACTATGCAATAATTGTACCTTAATATAACAACTTAAAAGTCAGAAAAAAAGAGAAAGATATATAATGGAGAAAACCCCTCATGAATGTCCAAGTCAATGATTATGTAGGGAACAGCAGGAGAAAAGAATGGCAACACCTTTCCACCCCTCGTGTGGAACGAGTTTCACTTTAATGTGATTGGATATCTGTGGACAACAAAAACAGATCCATTTTGCCTTCAGATAACAACTTCTTGTAGATAACAGGAGGAGAGGATTTATCAACTCAGTGACAGCCTCAATCACAGGAACTCCTTTGTTCTCCCTCATTCTTGTCCACAAATGTGAATGATCATAAACTCATTAGGACAAGGAAAAAAGATTTTTGCCACATGGGTTAAGCCACAAAGGAATGACAGATCTTCACAGACTTCTATTACACAAAATAGACAGAAAATGGAGCAGATCATCTCCATATCCATCTACACTTAAAGAATGCTGTTTTGTAACAATGTGTACAAACCTATTAAAGTACAGTAAACGTGGATGCATAGGTGAAAATTTAAGATTATACATCATTTTTGGACTCTGTGTGTTCGGCACAATCCATAGGTTAATCTGGAATTGGTCTGAAAAGTCAAGTGTTCATAGGAAAAATGTAAATGTTAAAATATGCAAATAACCTGTGGAGCCATACTGTGGCCACCACTGACAACAACAGGCAATAAGCGTTGGATTGGAAAGGCTCCAATTTGAAAATACCTCCTTCTCAAAAAGGATAAAAAGGTTCTCTTTGTAAAAAAGAGGTAGTAACTCAGTAACTTCTTGTTGTTTTAAGTCTGTAACTGAAGCTCTTAAAGAAAATTAAGACTTCTACAAGAAAGGAATTTTTGTGAGTATGGAAACTGCAACAGCAAAAACGGTCAGGATTGTGTCCTCCAATGTTCAGGACCTTCTGCACCAACTTCAGAGCCTTCTCTTCCGAGATTGTGATCAGAATAACTAAAGCTTTGAAGGCAGAACATATCTAATACAGCTGGACTACAATGCCTGCTCATGTGTTGAGCTGAGCTTTAACCGAGCCTAAATCTACCAGTACATTCACACACTCTGGCTCATTGCAGTGTTGTATTGATCCGCCCCATAAGACTTCACCCAGAGGAAGTCAGACAGACCAGTTTACAGCCTCCATACTCTCCATCTGCTCCTCACCTTCAACCACCACATGTATCGGAGACTCTGCCAGACTGGATATTACTGTTAAATGTCAGTGAGACATCTCCACTGCGCTCCTAACATTTATTAATGCAGTTCCTGTGCCGCCTGGTATGTCAATGTTAAAATGGTGCCTTAAATGTCTGGAGAGATGGAGCGCGGGGCTGACATGAAGCTGCTGCAATGTCTCATAAAAAAACAAAAACAAAAAAAACATAAACTACTGAGTAACAAATGAATTAAAAAAGCAAAAACAAAAAAACAGCACTGCTCCATCCCCTCAGGAAGCAGTTGAGATCTGAAGGGATGGCTACGTAGCAAAATGCTGAGTGCACTAGTGCTAAAATCATTCTGAAATGAACCGGAACTTAGTTGACTATCATTGAAAAAATAAATGTTGAGGCTATGAACGTACCGCAGTAATTGGTTCATATTAACTGGTTGTAGAAGCAAGCATGGTCTCTTCCACATCTTAATCCATCAGTCTCACCATTAAAATAACATCTAATGAGAGTTTGCAAAGCGCCCTTTCTGCCATTAATAACAGTAATCTGCCAAAGGCACAATTAGAAATCTAAACAACTCCGAGATGGACCGGGCTGGACTGCGCACTGTGTAATTTTTTGGTGTGATTAATGGTAATGGCTTTCCTAGGCATCAATGGCGAAGCAAGGAAGAAAGGAATTGCCGACTTTGTTGTCTACAAGCATTACTCTATACTTTATCATAAGTGGGATAAACAGTCCACTGATTTGTGGTGTAACAGACATTTTTAAGCATTTTCATGGTACCTCACAGGAGAAAATAGGGTGGAACAAAGCAGTCCTGTTGTTCCCCAGAGGGGGAAAAAAAGAGTAGATGAAATGTGTGTTTATGCTGAGAAAGCATCTCTGGAATAAAGCCTTGAGACACATTAAGAAGCAAGGCCACATGGCGCTTAAAGCTCAGACATGTTGTTCTAGAGAAGATTTAGAGATGCTCAATGTTCCTCAATGTATTTTAGAAGCAGGTGCATGCATTTTAAATCTGATTCAGGAAACGGTGTCCTGTTGAGCCAAGAAGCTGCTGTGAGAGAGAAGATAAGGAGATGACATTTTACAATAGTACTGTTTTTACTGTATTTTTTTATCAAATAAATACATGCAACCTTGGTGAGCATACAAAAACATATACACATACACACACACATATAGAGAGAGAGACTACTGTTGGCAAGAATAATGGATCATGGACCAATCATGGAAAACACTTTTAAAAGCAAACGAAACAATCTGCATTTTCAATGACAAAATCTATCAAAACATAGATTGAGCCATTTTAACACTAAGTGTCGTTCTTCAGATTTCATACTTAATTCAAGAATAGGAGATAATTCGTCTCACTGGGCAATTAAAACCCTTCAAAAAAGCAGAAGCAGATACTGTAAATATTTCTTGATTGCCTCTTGTTCGGTTGCCGTTTGGCAGAAAACTCCAACTTCATAAACACACACACACCTTTCAGCAGTTTGGGGAATCAACAGGCAAACGAGATCTTAATTACCCCAACTTTGCAAAGTTTGCAGAGACAATTTGTATTTTTCCCTTATTAGGTAACAATGGATGTTTTTCTACACTGATTCTAGAGACCTGCAATTATGCACAATGCATTCCAATGTAATGAAGTGATTATAGTCGCCTCATAAATATAAAGCCCTTAAATCAAGATTGGTAATGAAGATAACCACAATCCCTGTGGTTTCTGGCACTTTAAATGGCCAACTATAAATTTAGCCATTACATTTCAAGATTATGAAGCAATGTGCACCAAGGTTATTAATAATTAAAACCAATTAATCATATCAGTGATTGACATTAATTAGTTCCTAGAAGGCCTACCATGTTTGTTAAAATGTTCAGCTTCTTGTAATGCTTTGAATAAAAGCGTCGGTGTTGGTTAATGTTGGTTGCATTCAGTGCATTTTCATATGGTGCTTGTAGTGAAGTTCTATACGTAACACCACAAGTCAAACAAACTTGGTGTTACGTAAAACTAAAACAAATCAAATATTTATTTTTTGAAATACATCAGATGCACACACACATAGTCTACATATTACTGCACTTCAGATTGAGCAGCAGCCAATTAGACACCCAGAACAAAAATGTGCAATCAATGTAATCACGCCAAGCATCATTCAGACATAGAGAA
The DNA here is from genome assembly GCF_016745375.1 of Pimephales promelas. Next base: position 7,679,504 of record NW_024121188.1, read on the forward strand.
TAGCTGTTTCTTTGCCACAATTAACAACATTTGTTTTTTATAAATATTGTGATGCCGACTGGCAGACAATTCCACTTCTTAAAGCTATGCTCTTTTGTGGCACAATGTTGATTACCACATTTTATATATATATATATATTAAAAAGCAAAATGGTTACAGAAAAAGACTTACATTGCAAAGGAAAAGGCAGTAAACATTCAAATAAACTGTCTAAATTACAGAAACAAAACGCAAACATTATACCTGATTTGAATACGAATTATAATATAATAATACATATTTTAAAAAAGCAGAAATTCAAAATTATAAATAAAAAAAAATCTCACCTCAGATAAAGTGATAAAAAAAAAAAATCAGAGAGATGTTTTTGAAATAATTTTCTGAAATATTTAATATTATGCCACAAAAGCTTTTATCGAACCCGAAACATTCCTTTAAGAAAATTTTAGGCAAAGCAGCAAACCGAATGTTAACAGCACCTTAATGGTTGATGAAGCCAGGAGCCCAGGCCCGGTGTGTTCAATAGGCTTTTATATTCAAAGATTTAGGAAAAAGCGAGTGGGAACTGTGAGCATTAAGAGCGGATTTGTGAATGATGAACGTGGATGGCAGCTGATTTATGCCGCTTAAAAAGATGATCTGCCTTCTGGAGCTGGGACTGGGTTTGTCATGAAGTTGCTATGAGATGATGCATGTTCAATCAGAATGATTTACTGTTTAATGACAAGCTCGAGCCCAAAGAGTGTTAGGCTTAGGGATGCATGACACATATCTAATCTACCTCCTCCCCATGCACGACAGAATAGACAGCAATCAGGAGCCCATATCAGCTGCTTCTAGACTCGAGGGTTTTAATTGCTGTGGGCTGTCGACATTATCTCACTACTCTGGCGATTGGAGAGCTAAGTCTGATGGAAGGGGGGGGAACCCATCTAAGTGTGACCAGATGCCCTGGTACTGAAGCACCTGATGCAGCTGGATCAGGTTCATATCTACATATGATTTCTAGTTCTCTACTACCATGAAAAAGGGGACGTGCCTCAAACTAAAAAGGGTTAAGAGCTTGATAGTGATAGAAAGTTCCACAAAGAACTTTTATTCTCTAGTAAAAATAATATTAATAATAAAAATAAACTTTTATACTGCAATGTTATAAAACATGTATATGTAAAATAATGCTTTGAATTTTCACCCCAAAAAAATATTTTATTTTATCCTAAATAATATGTGTGAACATATGAAAATGAATCATGATTTCCACAAAAAAGAAAGGGTATAAAAACAAAGTAAAAAACAAAACAAAAAACTGTTTTCTGATGATTCTGGTGATTCTAGGGCCATCAGAGGCCCACTCGGGCCCGTTAAAGAAGTCTAAGCTACAAAATGTCCCATGATGCTTTGCACAAACCGTCAGTGATTAATTGATATTAAAATATAACTTTGTGTTTACACACACACGCTTTGAACATACATATATATCTATATGCATACAAGTGCATATCACATATCACACATATGTGATACGGAAGCTTCGTGCCCTGGATGTGCATCCCACAAATCTCCATCAACTGCAAGATGCTATCCTATCAATATTGGCCAACATTTCTAAAGAATGCTTTCAGCATCTTGTTGAATCAATGCCACATACAATTAAGGCAGTTCTGAAGGCAAAAGGAGGTCAAACACAGTATTAGTATGGTGTTCCTATTAATCCTTTAGGTGAGTGTATAGACCCCTTTTGCGCCGACGTCACAGTTACGTCACGGCGCTAGCTGGAGGCAAAACAAAGTGAAAACTGCAGGCGGCCAATGCAAAACAGCACAGATTCGGCTACATAATAAGGAGCTTTAATAATTGTTATTATTATTAAATGTCATCTTGTTGTGTTGTTTGGTGCAAGAATTGATGAAAAATGAATATGCTGTATCTGGAACTTTTATTTCTAGAAAATATTCACATCATTAAAATCGCACTGTAATGTCACTCTTTACATTGTCGTGGTCTCGGCGCTGGCTCGGCAGAACTGCGGATCGTACACACAAGTCTTGTACAGGACCATATAGGCATCTAAAGATTTATATGCCCTCAGTTTCTCTTTACGATCGGTTTCTCTGTAAGTGTGTAGAAGTCAGGCCACTCAACCGAGGTAACGTACGTTAATCCTGTCAGATCGTCCATGCATTGAGTGAGCGTGTAGGCGGCTACGGGTCGGCCAATCTGGTTCCGTCCGTTAAAAATAACTTTTGAAAATAACAATCGCGGTCCTGGACACTGAGTGACCGTACACATTAAGATAATATCGGATTTTCTCCGGTCATTGTTAAAAAAACAAGCCAACAATCCTTGCTAACTAGCGCTAGTGAATGCGGCCAGATGGATCTTTCTGCCTCCACCTAAGCTCCGCCCACAAAAAAAGTCACCATGTTTACCAACTGTAAAAGGGTCTATACATACATATTATATAAACACATACTTTTATATTAGAATCGATTAATCGTGATTTTCTAGTCATTCACATTGATTTATTTAGCAGATGCTTTGCAAGCTGACTTAGAAATGATGGGAAAAAACAAACAAACAAAAAAACAAACAAACATGGTTATCAATAGCAACAGGCACAAAGTGCACACAGAAAAAAATACAAAAAAATAACGAACAAACATGGTAACCACCTCTAATGATACATTTTAAGTTAAACAATCTTGGTCTTCTACACTCGTTGTGGTCTTTGACTTTCCCTCCTCATTTCCAAGTCCCTTATTTATCCCCTAAACCAGTCTTTCTGTTTTTGGCAGAAGTCACAGACTCCGGGAGGTTTCGGAGTCTGTATTCCCAGTCAGATAAACAACCTATTGCAAACATGCAGTAAGACAGAGACAGCAGTTGTACTTCTGTGTTCCAGATTTTTTTTTTATTCTTCACAAAATGCAAGTTGGACATAAATATGCTGAGCTCTGCCAAGGTCCTAAAAAGGGGAAGTCAGCATGTTTGTACGCTGTTAATTTAAAGTTAGAGCGCTCAAGTGACATGCAAACAGTAATGCCCTCACATTTATTATGTTTTAAGAGAAGTTCACAAACCATTCGGCTCAAGGCCAGTTTCTTGTTTGATTGGATCAAAATCCAAGCCTACAAAATCTTTAAATATGGCGAAAATGCGTTGAATTCGAAGGCCTGTAGTCGAAACAATCACTGGCAAGAGAAGTTAACAAGATAAAATTTAACCTAACTTGAATGTGGCCTTGAGCTCTCATCACTGGTCATGAGTCATACAGCTTAGTTAAAATCAGGACGTTAGGGAATTAAACGGCTGTTTCGGGCTATATTTGAACAGGATTTCTCTATGGATTTCTGCATGACCTATAAAATTTCAGTTCAGACAACACATGTACTGCCCATACAGAAATACATGCCTTAAAGACAAAAGCACTGCATAAATGCAAATCAAATAATAATAATAATAATAATAATAAAAATGCATAAAAATGTTAACAAGTACAGTATATCTATAAATGTACTTGATTTCCAGATGTTTTTTTTAATGAAGTATACATGTCAAATCAAATTCAACAACTCCAGATCTGCAAATTCTCTCGATAACTGCACTGCTATTATATTAAAAACCTAAAATCTCAAGTCAATAGTTTCAGAAATACTCCTTTACCATGATGGTAGGCAGTTGTGAAATGTGTTTGACATTTCTGCATTCCATCATAAAGAGACAAAGACATTTTTAGAGAACCCATCTGTGAGAGGAGATGGCATTTGCATGTGCATCATGCATGCAGCCTACACAGTGCAAATTGATTTATAGGTTATGCAATTATGATCACATAATCGATGGAAATGAAGCAAAATCCACTCTTGTTTCCCTGTGGATTGTGATGATACAGGCTCTTCGGCATCAACTGATGGATCATCTATATTCATTAACACACATTCATGCCTATATTCATGAAAATTGAGACTTGTTTTTGAAAGCCAGTGCACAGCGAAACGAAATACTCAGGTTCGCTCAGCTGTAATGTTCAAACAAAGTGTCCTGATAAACACAAATCTAAAGTGTAATGCTAGATAGCAAAGTGTTGTAAAAGGTATCTCAGTACTGGGAAACCAGGGAGCTACTTTCAAATGTTTAAATCTCGACTTAAAACATATCTGTTTAGGCAGGCTTTTATGTGATTTAATGTTTGTTGCTGTACTGGAATGATTATTTTGTAGGGTGTCCTTGAGTGCCATGAAAGGCGCCTTTAGATAAAATGTATTATTATTGAATGTATACTAGTGACTCAATTGTTACACAACATTTCCTCATTTATTTGTTTTAGTCAAACCAAGGACATCCAAAAGCTCTCTAAAGAAACCCAGATAAAGATTAAATAGTAGTGGCTAGCAAATAGATAATTCAATCTGATTTAATAAGGTGAACACAACCTTTGCGGCCAGCTAAATCGGACTACCGGGCGGGTGGAAGGTCCTTGTAGCAGAGCGAGGCAGTTGTTTGACTAACCCTTATGATCAATCATGGTTTGTATGTTTAATCAGGAGACCCCAGCATCGCTGCAGGTCACATGAACAACACCAGCCGATACGGAACGAGACAAGGATGGAATGAAGAAGTGGCTGCTTCATGTCAATCAAGAGAGAGTTCCCAGTGAATCCGAGAGTATAAATAGTAGAGTTCATTTATCAAAGTCAAACAAGCGCTTCTCTGATCTTGGTGGAGTGAGCCTCTCCAGTGAGTGGTCCTTTGCATTGTCCTCTCTCTGTCCACAGCCTCTTGTCTCTGTCAAGCGTCCCTCAAAATACAAAGACGGAAAGACAGACGACTGACTGACACTCCAGGCATGAAACTCCCCTCAGAAACTGTGTCACAGTTAATACCCACATGATATCAAAAAAGCATCATGATTCACAAGACAAGTGACATTTTGGACAAAAAGACATTTTGGATCAGGCAATAGATGGCGCTATAACAGTTAAAAAGCTTTGAAAACCATATATTTCCTGTGTTTAATTGCCTTTATTGCTTTGTGAGTAACTTGTCATATTGTGTGCATAAAGTAGAAACTTTACAACACTAGATATTTGACTGGAACTATAGCTCTATATCATTTGCGTATTCTACATCATGGATTTTTTTTTTATGGTTAATGCCTACATTTTGGTTTGACCAAGAGCCCAACAGCATAGTTGGCATGAAGATCTTAAATGCTTGAAACCCGTTAATTGCTGCTTGCAGCTATATTTATTGTTATTATTGATATTTTTGTCGCATCATTTTGCTAAACCAATGACACGCTTCTCAAACTGACAGCTAAGCAGACAAAACAGTTAGGTAACAGTAGGGTCACAATGTTAAATATTCTTTATATAAATATTTTCAATAAAGTTTAACATACATATTACCTTAGATATGGGTTTCGACTCTGTGTGTACCAAATAACAAGAACTCATTTTTGAAAATTTGCTCATTCTAATTATACCAGTAGGCCTACTGGTCACATATACGTTTGCCAAAATGTTGCCATGGACACATTTTTCCAATGAGCCTGTGTTTATCAGTTAGTACAGGTTACAGATATTTTGAGATCTGTACAAAGCTCTCATTTTCTAAATTTCTAAATTTGATTCATATTGCTACACACGTTGAACCATGGTGCTTATGTGGGAAATGCATGTTCAAATGTGGTTTTTCAATACCATTCAGCAACAAAGGCTTTCACAAAGTCTGTCTGTACAGTGGTTTCCCTAATTTAAAGGGATACTTCACATTTTTTTTTTTTTGAAATAAGCTCATTTTACAACCCCCCCCAGACTTAAACAGTTGGGTTTTACCGTTTTCGAATCTATTCAGCCAATTTTCTGATATTTAAAAGAATATCAGTAACCAGACAGTTTCTGGTCTCATTGACTACCATAGTAGGAAAAAAATATATACTATGAAAGTCAATGAGACCAGAAACTCTCTGGTTACTGATATTCTTCTAAATTTCAGAAAATCGGCTAAATGGATTTGAAAACGAAAACCCAACTGTTTAACTCTGGGGGAGTGGTAAAATTAAATTTCCAAAAAAAAAGTCGAGTATCCCTTTAAGAGCGGTCTACAGCACATAACAACAGAAATGGTGAGCTTTGGTGCTCATCCAGGGAAACTGGTTTGAATCCAATTTGTGCTGTCATGATCTCATTCCCATCCTCAATAGCCATACTTTTCATTTTCTACGTCTCTAAAAGCTCAAAAATACAATAAAAGCTTCTTAGCTTCTTGCTAAAAAAGAACAGTCTGTTAAGGTACTGTCAGTACACTCATTGTTTAAATCAGAACACCATTATATATTTAAAAAAGAAAACAACAGTGCTCGTTCACAGCTGTTGCTGGCTTGTTTAGTGACTTCATAGGGGGGAGGCAGGACACTGACATAACCAAACACTGGAGCATATAATCCGCTGTCTACACCCCCACACACAGGAAAAGATTACTGACAGCGCTGCTTCCATCGATCTGTTAAATGACAGGAAATATGGACAGGCTAAAGCAGAAGTCCTTCTGTGCTCTAGTTAACCATGGCTGCGTTTAAAGGTTAAGGAATCTTAAAGGGATACTCCACCATTTTTTTATTGTTTTTCCCTTAACTAAGATGAGTTAAAAACATACACTACTCGTGTAACTGTATTAAAATAGGGAAAATGTGGAGGAGTTTGGTCGCTTCTTTGCTTGGATCCTAATGATTGAACTGGGCTAAGCTAAGTGCTATCAAAGTTTCGCTGCAAGACAATAGAGATTTAGTGCACGCACTGAGACGAGAAAACTCATCGTAGTTAAAGGAGAACTCCGGCGAACTCAATAAAACATTGATACCTAGTCAACCGTACTCTGAGATTTGTTTTGAAGTTCAATATATTTCTGAACTGTATGGCGTTCGTGGTTTGACTAGTCGAGACTGTTTTCCTGCCTGTATAAAAGTGAAGTGGACTGTATTTATAAAATATCTTATTATTAAACGGTCTGTACACTTACAACGTTCTCAATGCCTTTGCATGTATGGAGCCTCATGTTACTGTGTTAGTGTGGGGCTATTTTGAGTCTTGTTAGTGGTATTAAGTAGCGATTTCTTTTTACTTATTAAATGCCTCCACTACTAGTGTTATACGCTAAACAGTTTTTAGAGATAAAACTCTTTATCATTCGATTATCATGAAAACAAATCTCAGAGAATGGTCGACTAGGTACCAATGTTTTATTAGACCAAAGGTTCATTTTGCGCCGGAGTTCTCCTTTAAGGAAATAACAGTTTAATATGAAAAAACAGTGGAGTATCCATTTAATATCTATCTATCTATCTATCTATCTATCTATCTATCTATCTATCTATCTATCTATCTATCTATCTATCTATCTATCTATCTATCTATCAAACTAGAAAAATTGAGAAATTCTTTTTCAGAATATTACTGTTTTCACCTTGTGTTTGATCAAATAAAATGCAGCCTTGGTGAGAATAAGAGATTCCTTTCACATACATACATAAAAAAAAAAAAAAAAAAAAAATCATAACTCCACATTTTGGAATTCCAGAGACTTTTATAAACAACAGACTAAACAACATCAGAATTAAATTCTCTGCACCACTGACCCGTTTTAACTTTTGAAGGCTTTTCACCAGAGAGTAAAAAGATGTGCTTGTGCCAGCAACTGAGTTGGGTCAGGAAAAGTTCAGCTGCCCAACAACAGCTAATCTGTCTCCCATTGTTTAAGAGGTTGGAAGTCCGTATAAAATGCACAGGATTTCATGGCTCAGTGTAACCCCACACTTTGCAAAAGACACAGAGCCCTTGTGTGCCGAAGCATTCTGGCCCATGGGCTAAGCCTTCATGTCTTTGCCCCAGCTCACCATAGTATACCACTTTCCCCCATCGCTTTGTAGCTGTGCCTGGGATCTGTGGGAGAGCGGCCTCCTAAACATTCACCTGGCACCTCGAGCAGCACTTTCCCACTCAATTCACAGCACACGGAAGTCACTAATCCCACTGTTTGGACATTATATCTAAGGGTCTGAGAGAAGACCCAGGGCTGCTCATTACTCAGGGGCCAGACAACTGCTGAGAAGGATAAAAATGAAACACGCGTGGCGATTTATCAGTGCTGCGCCACGGATTAAAAGACTGCCAGCCGCCCTGCCTGCGTTGCCAACCTTCTGCCTGCATGCTTTGTTTCAGTGCATTTTAAACCCCCTCTGTCTCTCAAGATGTGCTTCATCATTTCAATAGAATTATGCCTTCGTTCGAACATTCGGGGGAACAAAAGCAATATTAAAATAACATTGTATGGAGAGCCAGCATTCATGGATACAAATCACCTGCATCTAGCTCAACACTGTCAGAAGCAAACCGGAAGGGGGCTTTTTTTAATCTTTTCTGTCTTTTTATAGCTCAACCTTAACGATCAAATGAAGGACAGACAAGCGAGCCTCAAACTCAATTGCTGCTTTTTGTGTTATTTATTTATTTTTTTTACGTGAAAGGCAGCTCGCACGCATACTAATACGGGTGGCCGCAGACCCCCTCTCTTCCGTTTGCAAATAACAAGCCCAAGTGGACCACTGAACGCTGTGTGATTGCACAGTAGCCATCTCAAAATTACTGGTAAGGAATACTCTTTCCACTCCAGCAAGAATTATTCATCAGAGCGGAGGCCTGAGGTGGCAAACCAGGGAGAAAACCTGTATTAAACAGCGCCGGAAGAGAATACAGCTGTCCCTGCCCACATTCTTCAGAGAGCGCAGTACTGAGAGCGGGCTGCTGTTTCCAAAGCCTGATCTGAAAACAAATTAAAGAGGATTACAGCTTGGCACTGAAGCTAGTGCTTTATTCTCTTCTAGGAATGGCACAGGCCCGTCTGGTGTCCACCATAGTGACCTTTTGCATGTTTATTTTGATATCCATAACTGGAAACTAGGTTGTTACAGAAATGCCACTTTGTAATGTTAACTCATGTCATTTTTATGAGACGCAAGTAATGTCACTGGATGTCCTGTTGTAAAGTTTGCTGTCATGTCATTTCTCGTCTTAAACTGCATATAGCAGTTCCACTGCAGTGACTGAGATGGATCAGACACAATTATTTGTTATATTTAACAAATAATCCATAATATACCTCGCCCAACAAGCAAACCTTGGGCTAGAGCGGTAACTGCAACTAACACACAGGCAGAACCAGGTGTTCGGATCACGGACACATGAAGATTGATGAGACTTTGTATGACCCTAAGGAATTTAGCGAGAGAGGTTTGACTCACACTTAATTCTTGTTGAAAAGGATAAATAAACCCTTCTAAACCTATAAACACTTGAGAAATGTACAAACATGTATCCAATTTTATATGTATTAATTCAAACTCTTTTAGATTAATGTTTCAGAATTACATACTATGGTTAACTAAAATTGCATGTGTAGCATGTTTGGTGTCTATGAACTCACAATTTCATTCCTTATTAGTTAATCTACACTAAATTTTGCTAACTCGGTGACGCATTAGTATTTGGTTCTTTTAAATACACAATCTCTTCTCTTAAACACCCAATCAAATTACATGCATATAAACACCCAATCAAATTGCATGCAAATGCCGTGCTAGAACATAAAAAGTCTTAGTTTTCTCCCAAAGGAACAACTTATTGGCTCACACATCTCCAGAGGGTGTGATAACTTCACACTTTAAAGGTGACATCTTGTGCTCCTTTTCACAAGATGTAATATAAATATATGGTGACTCCATAATGTGTCTGTGAAATTTCAGTTTAAAAAAATATCCTCCAGATCATTTATTATAGCTTGTCAAATTTGCCTGTTTTTTGTGTGTGAGCAAAAACACAGTTTTGTGTGTGTCCCTTTAAATGCAAATGAGCTGCTGCTCCCTGCACCGGCTTAGAAAAGGGCCAATCGTTTATACGATACTTCGGATACTCCGGCAATAACAAAACACTCAAATCTCAATCATCCAAAAATCTCAGAAATAACCAGTAGCGGAGTGCAGCCTTATGAAAAAACTCAGTTTTCAACTTTTAGACGCACATGGACATTTCTGAATGCTTACTGGATACATTGATGCAGTTGTTGTAGAGTTACATTGATCGACTTGCATGTATCGTCATGTTTAACTTGTACACAAGTTGACAGTTCCCTGAGGTCTTTACAAGACAGCTGTGACATTTTGTGGTCAAAATACCACAAGGATGAAGCCTGAGCGAGAGATGACATTGCTCTAACTCTTCCCATTAGAACTGGTTACACTGTTGTCGTTTGCAAAAACCAAATGGCACCACCGTAGGTGGAAACGTGCAGTTTAAGGGGCAGAAATATTTTAATAAGATGCCCAGCCTACGTCAGAAGAGGATGAGATGCACCAGGGACTAAACACAAAAAAAGTCTGATGTTCATGATATGTCCCCTAGATAAGATTTCTAAGGACCCCTAAGTTTGTGTCAGACTGCGGCCTTGTCTTTCCATTCACCAAAGATCCTCAACATCAGCAGAGAACAACTGGAGCCTCAATACATTGCATCAGGACAGTTTAATTATTTGATACATTAAGTATCCCTACCCCTTTTAAGAAGGGTGTGTTAGAAGTAAGAAACTGATGGTATGCTCAAGGCTGTTGATCTGCTGAATTTGAAACATTCTTGCTTTCCTGCATTCTTCTTCAGTTATCTTTCCATTGCTAAACTGTATGCACTATGTGTGTGTTAATAAAGTCTTGTTCGTATTATGTAAAGTCATTTGTGGTTTATGCTCGTATACTGGAGTCCCTAATCATGCAGATTTTTGGCTACATGCTCGCTTACCCTTTCCCTTACCCTGGAAATTAAAATTTCTTAGAATTAATAAATAATTAATACTAAGCGTTTGGCTACTATTTGGCTTGCGAGCCGGCCAAATAGTAGGTTAACGTTAAGTTGAGTGGATGACGAGCGCGAGACGCCAAAATGGATGCCAATAGGATTCTGAATGGAAAGTTTACTTTTAAAAAGTTGCCAAATGGTTCCATTGAGAAGACCAAAGTGATCTGTGTGCTTTGTCGTTGTGAATTGAGCTATCTATAGGACGTCCAGTCTGAAATACCATTTGATGATGGCCAAGCACACACCCAGCTGATGCGAATTTTCCACCCCCTCGTCAATATCAGGACGTCGTCAATATTCACCCTTTTATTGATGGACAGTGTTATATTGAGAGCTTGTTGGCTGGATTATTTGTGAAATTGAACACTGTATATGCCAATGTTGTTTTCAATTAAAAAAAAACATTTGCACAAAGCAAGCCGATCCACTTTTCCATGTTGATACGAGCATTAAAATTAGGAAAAAAAAAAATAATGGGACAAAAAGAAGCCAAGAGACATTTAGAATTGAAAAAAAAAATGTGTGATTAATCCCAAGTTAACTTTCTGATTAATCGTGATTCAATATTTTAATCGTTTGACAGCAGACTGATTAACATATGTATAAATATATTAACTATATTAATAAATATATTAACTGATTCAAATATGTATAATTAAAACTAGTGATATTTAACATTTTTTTAAAGAATGTGAAAAACAAAGCATGAGACGTTTTGCTTACATCAAAAATGTTAATCACCTGAGAATAAACAAACGTACGTCTTCAACATAGGACAATTCGATTACCAACAGCGTTGCACATTTGTCTTAGACGTGCCGTGACAAAGTGAGCAGGCCAAACAATACTTTTCACCAGCAGTTTTTTTTTTTCCCCCCCACAGTATGCATTCATTGCCATTTTGATTGTATATTCTTTTGGTGAGAGGTAAGCAGCACTCCGCCATTTATCCATTACTGCCGGAGCCACGATGATGCAATTGCCTCTTTCAAGGAGACAATTTTAGGGACAACATTTTTCCAGCAATTAATTACAGCATGTCGAATCGGGACAGGCTGCATCAAGAGCGGAATGACAATTTCCTTCGACCTCCATCTCCACGTGTGACGTCGGTTCAGAGTACAAATTTGACTCCTCTCGCTCCACAAGTAATCATTACCAGCAGAGACCCACAGACGGAGAGGCACGCACTCAGAAAGGGTAAACATTGGTATAAATCTTGCCATTAACTTGAGCTAATGGTTACTGGCGTTGTGAGGTGATTACAGCACACTTTTGACTTTCACTTTCCCCTCTCTACCGTCGAACGTCAGCGCTGCCACCTCGTCCTTTCCCTTACAGCTGTCACAGTGCGTGTGCAAACACATTTGCTTGTGATGAGTCAAGGGCGTCCGGCACGATTAGCCGCAATGCTGGAGCAATCAACTCCCCGCAAATTTCACTGTATCGCCACGATGACGGCCCAGTATTAATCAGCCGTTATTATCCTCGCCGTCTCAGCTGTGTCTATACGCTGTCACACGCTCGATTCATCCTTGCGTTCCGGCCTGTCATAGAGCAGGTGTGAGAACAGCTAAGCTGAGCTCCCCTCGTGTCATCTTCAGCCGCTATTATACCTTTACGCATCTGCAGGAAAAGGACGGATAATGCAATGGGGAGGGGGGGTCAAAGTTGAGTGGAGTCCGTTCTCAGTTGAGTGGAGCCCAATCTGACAATAGCCTTGGGAGATCTCTATCGCCACCATCATATTACCCTCAGTGTATTTCATTAAGATAGAGAGGACAATCTTAGCAGCTGACAGTTCTATTTGTTGTCCCCTCTGATAGCAAGAGTGAAATGGTAAGCATTATTCCCTATGCAAACTTCTCTCACACTTTTCCATCCCTTTCACCCTTTGCTCTTTGTATTCTGTTTTTTTCTATTGCAGAAAAGCTTTGTTGCTTCTATTTTTGCAGTCCTTTATTGGCGACCTCCATTATGCCCTTTTCCTGCTTCCACACCTCTCTGTTCCCGGTCACCTTTTTTGGTCCAACGGCTTAGCAGTCTTTTTTCTAGTTCAAGGCAGCAGTAAGGGATTGAGAGGCAACATTGGCATTCATTTAGGCCCGTCTGGACCTCCTTCTGCATTCGGACACTATGGACAACTACGGGTTCCTGTTTTGATGGTGAGGAGGCAGGAGTGTTAATTGCACTAAAGTGTATTAGTCGGATAGAGTTAGAATTACTGCACAGCTCTAAGTGGTGGATGAATTGCATCTGTCAGGTTTATGAGATCAAAGACGGCACACAGGGCGATGTGTCTTCAGTATTTTATACCTTGGTGTGCATATTGAAGAAATTATCTAAACTGCCAAGCAAAGCTGGCAGTTCTTCGTTTTCATCAGAAAAAGCCAAACGGCTCAAAAATTAGATATACAGTACAGAAGATATAATTTAGGTTTTTCACACTCATTCACAAAATGTCTCATACATTATCCATATCAATTATATTTAACCTGACATAAAATTTCCACCAATATTAACATTCTGGCAGACACGGAAAAGGCAATATGGACATATTTCCAACAAATGATAACTAAAATTAAAACAGTAATTAAAAGCAAATAAATATTAATAATAATATTTGTTATGAAATGACATAATATATATATATATATATATATATATATTAATTATGGCATTTCCTATTTAATAAAAAAAAATATTATTCATTTGTAAAAATGCAATTAAATCAGGGTTAAAAACAACACAAAAAAAAAACATCTTTAATAACTAGGACTTTTTTTGTAAAGCAGTTTATATTTCTAGCACTTGAAACGGTTTCCCAATCGTTACTGATACTATCCATTATTTCAAAGGTCGAAGATTAAATTGTACTTGCACATACCGGATATGGACATAGTCTTGTGAAGAAAAGGTCAGAACTCAGCCTAAAGATTTTGTAAATTTAAATGTACAAATACAGGTGAAATATTTATCACAGTACATGTTCACATTTCAACTAAAGTATGGCGATTACCTCATCTCAGATATAAATCTGCCAACTCTGGCAGATGGTAAAATCGTAACAATATATTGCCTTGAAGAATGTATTTGAGAGCTCTGTTTACATATTATGTTGTCATGATATAGCGGCAGTATTGCACAAATGATTACGATCTCCCTGGACCATGGCGTACTTCTCTGGATGTAATTCACCAGGTGGTAATTCAGCGCAAACGCATAGATCACTCTCGCAGCAAATAAATGACTCAAGTGGACTTGAGCTAAGACAGAATCATCAGCGTTCTGACAGGCACTGAATTCACCCATGCGCGACTGCCTTTAAATAGCGCGACCCATCTCTGACTGTAAGTTAATCATATCGCTTTTCGCTTCACAACGTTCAATGATAGTTTCACAAAGCCAATCAGTGTAATTATCAGTGCAATTATGGTTATAATTAAAGTAACCCATGGACACCTGGGGAGAAATGATCTGCATGAGTACAGGTTGTGTTAATAGAATTAATTACTCCAGATATAGTGGATTTAAATAGATTAACATGTTAAATTAATGGTGAAGTCTTGAGCGGGACTCTGAAGCTGACACTTCAAGATATGCTTGTACCGAATCAAACAAGTCAAGCCAAATAGGAGAAGGTCAAATAAACAAAATCATGCAACACAAATAATAAAATGTTTTTTTTTTTCCTGGTACCAAACTCATGCACTCTGACCAAGCAAAATTACCCTGGTTTTAAAAGGACCCCCTATGGTGAAAATATTAAGTATTTTGTTGATAAGTATATGTGATGTTTTAATATCCTTGCTTTAAGACAAACTATGTGCCAATTCATAAGTCAACAGCATTACTGAGTATTTTCTCCTAAAAACTCCAGTTAAAAAAAGTGGTTTGAAATCACTGGTGTTCCTTCCTTACATCACAAACTACCTTGTAACAAATCACATCAACGTGTGGGCTTTAGCATATCATTAACGATGATGACCACTCTGAAGCATTGGAGCCTCAAGAGATACCAGGTTATTATCCCAGTATATTTTTCTGTTGATGTGAAAAATGGGGTACTTTTAGCAATATAGCGGGTGAATGATGTTTATGATGTGCATTATGATGTTAAGTTCAATGATCTTTAAAGCATTTCTATACTGATTCTTAGAAGGCAGCTGTCTGACTCTGAGAAGGTGAATGGCAACATGGTTTGTGCAATATCACCATTGTGCAGAGTTTACTACAGTAAAGTTTAGCGATTGGATCTCTGAGCTGGTGTGAGTGAGTGGAGGCGGGTAATTTCATGGATGTATACTAACTAAACATTACATTCAAGCTATTTTAAGGCATGTATGTCATTTTGGTGATCAAAGATGAGTTTTAAGGGATAAAATAATCGACTACTGAAAATTAAAAAAAACACGTAGCCGGATCATTTCCATAATGACCAACAAATTCTAAGAGCAGCGCAAATTAGTGTCTGTTTTAAGACCTGCTTATTTTGGGAGGTAAATAATGGAGCAAATACCAGTAAATTGATGAGCACAAACCTAAATCACCTTGCATTATGATTCATTTAAATATTCTCCTCCCATAAATGTTGCGTCTGAAAGGGAAACTTCAATAAATGCATAAGATCAGCAGGCAAAAATAACTGTGCAAACACTTTTTCTACACTAATTTTTCACTGTCTCTTTAATAAATCCTGATGCCAAAAGAGGGTTTGCGCAGGCACAAACTGTTAATTAATCTGGCCCACAGATTATATAAACAGCCATGGTATTACCATCCGATATCATTTATGGTACCATCATACTCTTTGAAATGGACTAAATATCTCAATACAAAAAAAAACAGAAAATGACCTGAAATGAATGGTCATGTTGAGAATAATTATGTTTCTAATGATTAGTAAACGACTACAAATGTAGATGTTAGTGAAAAATTAATATGCCATACACTTTTTATTACATTTGGGTCGATTCTAGAAAGCGCATATTTGAAATTAATTCTCACTTTTAAGAATATCTTGAGTTTCACTTCAGGCCTGAGATCAAAGTGTGATCAATATCTCTGCCAGGACACAGCAAACATTATCCAATCATCTTTTCTTTTTTTTCACAGAGGCACTTACTGGAAGAACTAAAGCACATTGCACTGGATTAAATGCTCTCTAGTGCCATATGGTGGACAAAAGCTTGGTTAGGCTGCTTAAAATGTTCTGTTAACTTACTTTCTTAATATTCATTAATATTCAACATGTATTCACAATCAGATCATGACAACATTGTCAGTCATAATAACTAACTTTAAACAATATGGGAAGCACAATGCAATCAGAAAGGATATTTTTTTATTAATCAAAATTATAACCAGATGGTAGAACATGATTCTCAATATGATTTGACTTTGTGCCATGCCATCGACATCATACTGTTATAAGCAAATAACACGTCTGGGCAAAACAGCTGAGCTGATCAATAAAAACAGCTTAAAAGTTTTCTTAACAGTGACATGGAAAACAATATGACGTTTTGACAGCTCGTTTCACGCCTTAGAGAAGGCAATAATTGTGGGTGGCGAGTATAGAAAATTGATTTTAGCCGAGGACAGCTACAGTACATGTTTCAAAGAGATACAAGTGGCTCAACGCTTCACTGGGTATTGTTGCAGCTGTACTGTGGCACGGATTTCTGGTTTGTTCTGTTGATATGCTGCATAACAAAGCCTCTGTGAGAATGGGTGCGTGCCTGTATTCGTCTGTGTCTAAAACTAATTGAATTTGCACGCTTTCATTAAACAAGTATTTAAAGGGTTAGTTCACAGAAAAATGAGAATCGTGTTGTTAAATACTCACTTTCATGTCTTTCCAAACCCTTAAAACATTCATTCATCTTAGGAACACAAGTGAAGATCTTTTTGATGAAATCTGAGAGCTTTGTGTCCCTCCATTGACAGCCTACACAACTACCATTTTCAAGCCCCAGAAAGGTAGTAAAGACATCTTTAAAGTAATCCAGGTGACTACATTAGTTTACATCAATTTTATGAAGCAACACAAGTGCTTTCTTTGTGCAAAAAGCATAATTTACTATATTTACAAAATATTAATCTTCCACATGCATTCACACAACAACGTCTGCTCTCACATCAACACAGCATGCATGCATTGTGGTGCTATTGTGAAAGTGGTAAGCGCGTAGTCTGTCAATTGAGGGACAGAAAAAGGTCAGATTTCATCAAAAAGATCTTCATGTGTGTTCTGAAGGTGGATGAATATCTTACGGGTTTGGAAACGGGAAAAACCCCCTGAAAAATCCAGTAGCACCTCATTGCACGAGATCCAGGGGACGGAGTTGGATCCAAACCTAAGGGGTGGAGATGGGTAGGATTGGGGGTGGGGTTAGGGATCAGGGGGTGGAGATGGGTAGGATTAGGGATAGGGTTAATGATCAGGGGATGGAGATGGGTAGGATTAGGGGTGGGGTTAGGGATCAGGGGGTGGAGATGGGTAGGATTAGGGGTGGGGTTAGGGATCAGGGGGTGGAGATGGCTAGGATTAGGGGTGGGGTTAGGGATCAGGGGTGGAGATGGGTAGGATTAGGGTTGCTGTTAGGGATCAGGGGGCGGAGATGGGTAGGATTAGGGGTGGGGTTATGGAACAGGGGGTGGAGATGGGTAGGATTAGGGGTGGGGTTAGGGATCAGGGGGCGGAGATGGGTAGGATTAGGGGTGCGGTTAGGGATCAGGGGGCGGATATGGGCAGGATTAGGGGTGGGGTTAGGGATTGGGGGTGGAGATGGGTAGGATTGGGGGTGGGGTTAGGGATCAGGGGTGGAGACGGGTAGGATTAGGGGTGGGGTTAGGGATCAGGGGGTGGAGATGGGTAGGATTAGGGGTGCGGTTAGGGATCAGGGGTGGAGACGGGTAGGATTAGGGGTGGGGTTAGGGATCAGAGGGGTGAAGATGGGTAGGATTAGGGATCAGGGAGTGGAGATGGGTAGGTTTAGGTATATGTAAGGTGGGAGGAGTTTGATCTGGATCCAGGTCCTCCCCTTGGATTTCATGTTCTGCGGTGAGGACCATCTTGAAAAATCAGAAAAAAACAAGATGGAAGAACTATTTATTCCACAACTGTCTGACAACATACCATGAATAACTGATGTGAAAGCACATGACTAATCAAGTTACCAAGTGAGATAAGGAGAACCTTGTCTTTCCGTAGCACCTCCTGCATACGGATGACAATATTAGAAACAAGTTATTTTTAACAATATCCCAGATAGGTTCAGTAATTCAGTGTGCTTTTGAAAAGGGCATTTCTTAAAAGGTACAGTAGCAGAAAAACTATAATTAAAATAAAATAAAAAAAATGAAACGAAGTATTAAAAACGTAAATATTATATATAAATACATAAAAAATAATGTAATAAAATATAAATATAAATGTAAATAAGTAAAATAATAAAATATAAATAAAAGAATAAAATAAAATAAAACACTTTAAATTCAAATAAATAAAATGGGAAAATGAAATGACAAACAGAAGTGAAAGACAAAGGTCAAGAGGAATGTGAACATCTGAATAACATGATGTTTGAAGTAGGTGAGTAGATCCCCCCTACCCTCCGCCCACCTCCGAAAAGACCACCAGATCAATGAGGCATTGCAAGGGGGGAATCCGTGGAATGCTCCGTAGGTCACGATGTGACCCCGCCACAGAGACAGAGGATGCTCGTTTGTCTCTGGCGAGCTGCGTCAAAAGCTTCCTAAATAAGGTAACACAGGAGGCATTCGTGGTTTGCCTGCGTGTCTCTACAAGGTCACCCATCTCAGCGGGGCTCTGGGCTGCTGTCAGGGGAGTCTGAAGCAATCAGGTGTGTACATCTGCTCAGGAAGAGCAAATTCTCCCTCATTCAACACGCACGTACACCCAACCACTGCTGCCCGGAGGAATGAATTTTATTCGGGGGGTGTTCTGAGATTCACATGACTAGTTGAGGAATCGCAGCGAAGCAGCAGTTATCTAATCATGGGGAACTGCCCCAGGGTTGATGGAGTCCTTCTTGTCTAACTAGTGGCTATGGAAAAATGAAAAATGTCCAATCGGAATTGCTAAGAACAGCAGCAAGGAAATTCTTGGTAGTCAACATATCCTAAATATGCATTGCAGGCAATCTTGACACTACAATGGGAGATTATCTTCATCATTCAAGAGGCAATTTCACCCTCTTTCTCTCGCTCACGCTCACAATCAAACACAGACCCAGACGTGCCTGCAAACACACACACAACGGTTCTAAAGAGAATGGATAAATCAATACATCATTTTGTCTCTCCATTTCAAGTCCACGCCTGGCTGGAGCCGATGGAGACACATTCCTGTATGGTAGCGTGGAAAGACCATTATTTGGCACACCAATTGACTGTCATTCTCAGTTGTCATTTGGCAAACCAGAGTTAGTCAAGTTCTTGAGAAATACACAGGGACTACATCAAACCCACCCCAGGCATTTCACACAGCCTTCCATTTACAGTGCAGTGCTTTGTTTTCGCAGACTGTTTTGTTTTTTATTTCATTCCCATTCGCTCACATTATCCTGAAGAGAACTGGGAAAGCTACAGCTAGCTTCCCAAGCTACAAGCTAATGTTTATGTAGAGACAAGCTACATGATTTTGATTTGTTCATGTGATCTGATTTAATAGGACTTCCCAATGCTACGGTGCACACGAAAATTAGGACAGAACGTGTTTATCAGCTCGTTCAACTGTAAAGCTTCTAATGATGGGTCAATCATAAATGTTGATTTTGAACAAATCTTCATATTCATACTAACATACACATACATAACACATATATAAGTTACAATAATAAAGAGTTAATAAAGAGTTGGCTGTCACATGATGAATGAACGATTCAGACTCGTAGACTCTGGGGGTAAACAAATCATTTATTTTTCCGGCATAGCTTCAGTGTATGGGCTGGGCGGTAAAACGATAATGATAGTTATCGCGGTATAATTATTCTCAATAAATGTTCGATGATGTTAATGTGCCAAAAGCGGAACGAAACTCATTTGAAGCGCACGCCACACGGACCATTTATACACTCGGCTCAAAGTCTAGATGCTAGCATATGAAACAGCTGGAACTCTCTCGAATAATTTTACTACAGCCTTATACGTTTTTACTATTACAGCTATTGAGATTAACGAATCGTGAGATGTTTTTGAAGTATTTAGATCTATTCCCATCACATAAAATGTTGCCGTGATGAGCATTGTGCAAGCAGAGGACAGTCTGCCGATCGTTAGGATGAAGATCTTATCTTTGTAACTCAGTTTCTGCTCTATCTAATGCTTTCACCAATGCAGACACGATCATGTAAATACAGTAAGAGCTTTGTTGTGCAGTGTAACATGCGTCATTGAATTCATAACGAGTTTGGCAAGAGTCCAGATAAATTTGTGCCGTGTGGAAAGATTGTCCTTTGATTGCTTTCTGTATAATTTATTCACAATTTCCTACTAAAAGAAATGATGTGAAGTTGATATTTTAGTCACTGGCTTGACTTACTGATGCATAAACAGTATTGAACGATTTTGAGAGAAAGATTACCTGTCTGAACTTGAACAACAATTACACATCAGAAAGTGTCGCTCGATCCGAGGCCAGCTCTTGACCCAAGTTGAGGAAAGTCAGGAAACAGTCGTCGGTGAGATGTTAAAAATAAAATTAACCCATTGTTTCTTCAGAGACTCGGATGAAGAAACTACAAAAAAAAAACAAAAAAAAAAACATGGACTGCCATACAGTATGCAAATGTTTGGAGTCGTACATATCAATGATCCCGACTGTTGCGTCACAGGTGTTATGTGAAGATTCGCCTATTTTGGTGTTTTTCAAAAACGAGATTTAAGTAAGAAGGAGAAAACAATGGTATTTGAGACTCATTGTATGCCATGTCCATGTACTGAACTCTTGTTATTTAACCATGCCAAAATAAATTCAATTTCACATTCTAGGGCAGATTTAACATTACCATACTATTGGTTGTATTTTGTGAATAAAATATCCCATGTGTCCTGTATCATAGCAATATGTATGACCTTTGCAGCAAAAAAAAAAAAAAAGATATATATTCAGTGAGATTGATAGATTCACTGAGAGACAGCACTGAGGGGGCAACGGTTCGCCCTGACTGCCGACACATCTGAGAATACAGCATAACATGCATTGGAAGCTAAATAAAAAGCATGAGAATCGGTTGCACCTGTTTGATATTGAGTTAAACAAACTAAAAGGTTTAACATACATCATAAACACGGGTGGGAAGAAGTCAATGTCAGTCAAAGTCATAGAGACAGATACAATAAACATTATCATTGAAGCGATATGCATCCCTGAATGTTGACACTTTAAGGCCACATTAAGCTGTCATTCATTGCATTTCCAAAAGGTAAACGCTGTATAGAGATGCATGACCTACAGACGAACAGCAGTAGATTTCTGCCTGGCTGAAGGGGAAAATGACAACAGGATTGTTGACCGCTGTACGCATAGAGTGAAAGGCAAAGAGATGGTTTTGACATTGCGTTTCTCACAATTCATGTGTGGTTATAGGACACAGCGAGGTTTTAAAGCAGTCACTTTTGTTGACGAGCAAGGTGACTAGGAAATCTGTCTGTACCCAAACGCTGTCTGTTGAGTCGTAATCGCCAAGTCCATTTCACTCGACCTTTACTGCTGACGTCCCTTATACACAAGAGAGTGTGCATCCTAGAACTACACAACAACAAAAGCATTTACACTGAGAGCTTAATACTTCGAAGCTGCTGTGTGCAATGTATATGTCCCTAACGGCAACAAACGCAACAGCAAAAACGATTAAAATAACAACGCCAGGCAGGGCCGGCCCGTGGCATAGGGAAATGCTACCACTCAATAGAGGCGCCAAAATGATTGAATTTTTATTTATTTATTTTTTTTTTATCAATACTATTTTAAAACCATAAATTCAAAATACTATAAAATAAAGCGAAACAACTCTACAAAAACTTAACCAAGTTCCAGGACTCCGGTCTGGCGCATCAATCTTGAAGAGATACTCCACTTTTTTTCCCTCAGAGTTAAAAAGTTGAGTTTCACAGTTTTCAAATGCATTCAGACGATTTTCTGATATTTAGAAGAATATCTGTAACCAGACAGTTTCTGGTCTCATTGACTTCCATAGTATTTTTTTTTCCTACTATGGAAGTCAATGAGACCAGAAACTGTCTGGTTACTGATAGTCTTCTAAATATCAGACAATCGGCTGAATGGATTCGAAAGTGAACTCAAAACTCAACTGTTTAACTCTAAAACGAGCCTATTTCCAAAAAAGTGGAGTATCCCTTTAATGCACTCAAGCACTCCTTTAGAAACGGGCCTGGCAGCTCGCGCCAGGTCTAGACACTGTGAAAGTTAACTCATTGTGACGGATGGCCGACTTTACATGACACATTCAAATTAGTATTATAGCCTGCGATAGATACAGTGCCAAAAAGAAGAGAAGAGGATACAAGGGGCTAAAGACAGAGGTAAAGTGATGTAGCCTAATGAATGAACAGTTTATCTAATTGCATAGTAGTAAGGTACTATAATTTAATGGCCTTTTTACAGTACCTTATAACTTTATGCTAACATTAGTTCTGAGTACTTCAGAGCCCCCAGACAATGCGATTTGTAACAATCACATCAGTTTTTTATTTTCTTTTTGACACATTTACTATCACTTTTATTATTTAATGTTTTACAGCACAGTTGTTCAGTTTTGGGGGGGATATATAGCATTTTGTTGCCAAAATTATTAACGATATTTATAGGCTACATGTTTATTAAAAGTAGCAATGTTTTATGCGAGACATTTCGCAGTTTCATTCATGTTTAAAACATGAAGCGTGCCATAATTTAGTGGAAGATTTCTGCCATCAACTCTCAAACAAACACTTTTACTAGTGCCCAATGAATAGTTTATGCATGACATCACCGTTTTATCCAGAGCGGCTATATATAAATTATTATTATTATTATTTTTCAAATAAGCCATAACAAAATAAGCCATCATTGAACATACTTTAACTGGATTATGACACAATTTTATCTTGATCTGCTATACAGGAGAAGCACACTTTGTTGCATTATTTTCCTGTTTTATTGATTCCACATCACAACCCTCAGCAAGCAATGCCTTTACTTCATTCATCCTACGTGTGCACACACCAAGCTTTCCCCTACGCATAGAACAAATTTGGACATTTCATCAGCCATGTTTGACACAAACAAGCACAATCAAGTATCCAGCTTTCCGTAGAATCCGCAGGCCACAACGTACAGATAAGCATCAGCTTCTTGGACCATGCTTTGATCAAAGCCGAAATTCTCAACCACAGCTTTTAGAAATAAGTTCACCCTTGTTTACTCACGCATTGGATGAATTTCAGGATCCTTTCAAAGCTGTCGATACGTGTCGCTCATGGCTTGATCATTCGAGATGTAGGCCTTGATTGGGCCTAACGTATGCCTGCATATCCGTCTTGGGAGTTTTTTGACTTAATGTCGTGGCTTCTTTCCTTCTTAAGCCACTTCCGTGAAGGAAAGTATATTTGACGCTACATCTGTTTTAACAAGACTTGAGTTTTATTGTAACAAAAAGGTGAAAACTTGAAGACAAAACTGTCTCTCTTCCCTTCTGCCCTTATTCTTCTTCCTTATTCTGCCTTGGTGTTTTACGGCAGTTGGCATGCAAATAGTTGCATTACTACCATCTACTGATTCCCTCTGCCCTTGCCACATCACTTCCTGTTTAAGATGGCTACCTTCAGGAAGTCCCCAAAAAGGGTTTCAATTACTTCCCCTTACCACAGGGGGGAGTGCAGACAGTAGTTACATACAACCATGACATTAAGTAACATTATTAATAGCCTTATGGCTCCTACAACTGTAAAGCTGCCTTGAAATAAAAGTATTGTAGGCTAAAAAGCGCTATATAAAAATAAAGGGGACTTAAAGGGATACTCCACTTTTTTTGGAAAAAGGCTCATTTTACAACTCCCCCAGAGTTAAACACCGTTTACCGTTTTTGAATCCATTCAGCCGATTTTCTGATATTTTGAAGAATATCAGTAACCAGACAGTTTCTGGTCTCATTGACTTCCATAGTATATTTTTTTCCTACTATGGAAGTCAATGAGACCAGAAACTGTATGGTTACTGATATTCTTCTAAATATCAGAAAATCGGCTGAATGGATTCGAAAACGGTAAAACTCAACTGTTTAACGCTGGGGGAGTTGTAAAATGTAAAATGTGTCCCTTTAACTTGAATGCTAGATGTAAATAATCACCAACACAAAGATGGGGTGAAATGGGCTGTAATGCATGGGGCACCAGGTAAAATCTTGCCTAGGGCAGCAAATTGGTCAGGGCTTGCCCTGATGCCAGGTGTTCTGTATGGTTTCCATTGAACTTCTATGTAGTTGTACTGGTATTCTGATTGCTAGGGTGTTGCTATGCAGTTTCTGATGGTTTTCTAAAAGGGTTAGTTCAACTAAAAATGTGAACAGTTCTGTCATCATTTGCTCACTTTCATGTCATTCCAAAGGCCTCGGATTTTCTTAAAAACGTCTTCATTTGTGTTCTGAAGATGAACGAAATACTTATGCGTTTGGAATGGCATGAGAGTGAGAACATTATCATAGAATTTTCCTTCCTGGGTGGATCCTCTTAAGGAAAAACAAAATAATCGATATATCCCGGTTCCACATATTGCTTGAGTCCCTCCTTCAATGGATGACAATACGACATTCCTTCATCCATCTGCCATAGTTTCATAGAGATAATCCCACCCTAAAAATCATGCTTTTGGTTCCATTAATGTTGCTGCACTAACAAACTAGCAATGATCTGACAGAACCACAGAGCCAGAGTGTTTACACTTTTCACAGAAAGCAACCTACGAATAGCTTACTCGTGTCTCTGCATAATAAACTAGGACAGGGGGAAAAGAAAGAAACCACACACACAAGCTTCAACTAACCCCCGTAGAAGAGGATCTACGGTGTGCAGCCGAATATAAACACACAAAACAAGCTCTTCTTCAAGTTTAAATGGGGTGACCGCTGTGCATCTCCATGCCAAGACCGCCATCCCTCCTCTTCCCTCATTAGCTTGTAAGTGCACCTCTAATGAGTAGGACAAAAAGCCCGCGTTAGCCTCTGTATTGTGCAAGATGAATGGATCTACATAAAAGCAGCTCTGTAGACTTCTTTTGAGTGCTGAAGCTTCTGTGTTTCACTGCACTTGAGTGGAATCCTTGATGCGAGTCCCCAAGGGCTGACAAAGCCCCATGAGCGCGTAATTCTATGATTAAACTAATTATTCGCATAACCATTACCACGGAAGCCCATTCAGTGTCTATCTCCGCCAGGTCAAGAGCAGGTAATGACTCACATGATGATGGGTAATCATAAAGTGGGACTCACAGGAAAGGACACGGGGGGTGAGATGCAGATCCGTTTTCTGGCTCTCTCGTGAAAACGTTTTTGACAACCTTCCTTCAGTGTTCCTTGCTTCCTCTGTTCCGCTGCGACAGCCAAGCCTTGCGCCAAAGACCCCGAGCTACACTGCAACTGGCGATAACTCAAAGTGACATTATACCTGTGGTTTGAAATGTTCCTATTGGAGCATGCAGGTGGTCTCGTGGAATGACAAGACTAATTTGCTGAGGTTGACCTTTTAGCCAGTGGCGCTAAACCGCAGAACCAGAGGGAGTCTGGAGCAGAAAAGGACATTAATTATGGATAGTTACGTATATTGCATAAGCTATGTTGGATTGTCCCGCGCTTGACACCGGTACATACTTCAATCATCCAAATAGTCCATTTTAAACTAGGCTAAAGAATACCAATCAAACTACAAAGACAATCATACTGCTTTATAGACGCTTTTCATTAGATGTCACGCACATGTAAATAAAAATGACTCTGAAAATAAAAAGATGAATGGGCTGCATTCTTGAAGTAATGTTGAGAATTGCGCAAACCTATGCTAATATACAGCTGGGAATGCAAAAACCTTTGATAAACATACTAACCAGGTGGCATCCTGGCTTTTGCTGAGTTATGTTTGTGGCCGAACAGACAGAATTATTGCTAATCACACAGCTCCATATGGGAATCGAGAGCTCTGCTCGACATTTAAAATGCTATTTTGTATTTTTGGCATATTTTACATTACTGCACCTGTTAATCAGAGTTAATAAAACTGCAGTCAATTTTTATGAGAATGAACAGGAAAATAGATTAATTAACCTGTGAAATATATTTAAAATGGTTTTTGTACAAGTAAAAATTATTTTATAATTTGTGGTAAAAAAAAAAAATGAATCTGTGATTTGTTAATTCGCTTTCAACTTTATTTAACAGCCAAAAGAACAAAGAAAAGATGCCATATGTTTTCACTGAATATATTAATTGTATTTTGAAAAGGGATTTTGATTTTGATGACTGCAACACACTACAAAAAAGTTGGGTCAAGGCAAAATCAAAGAGAAAAGCTTATAGAACATCCAAGTTTAACAATAAGTAGGTAAATTGGTAATATTGTGATTGAGTGTAAAAGGAGCATCTCTGACTTTTCAAGCGATAATTGTCAATCAAATAAAACCAATCAACTTTCTCAATGCTAGATTGTGAAGTATTTAGTTATTTCACCATCTCTATACTGTACATAATATTGTGAAAAGATTCAGGGAATCCAGAGAAATCTCAGTCTGTGCAGGGCAAGGCAGGAGACCTCTGTTGAATGTGTGACCTTTGAGCCCTCAGACAGCATTACAAGAGAAACCATCAAGCTACTGTGTTAAAATACAGCCACATGTGCTCGGGAGTACAGTAACTGCAGTTCATCAGTGCAAACAGAATGGGTGCGCTCGCATCTTTTGCAGCGTCTCGTGAATGACTCAAGTAAAAGTAAGTTCAACTTTTAAAAGACAAGACCTTGTGCTTTTTCCCCATTCCATTGCCCGCGTCTTTAAAAGTTTCTGTGTGAACCAGGCCTAAGAAGCAGAAACGGCCAAATAACTATTTCCATCATGTCTAGACCTTATGCAAATACAGCTGTACTTTAATTCCGAGTAAGACAACAATCTCATGTGGAATGGAACAAGATATCACACACCACACTGAGCTGAAAATGAAAAAAAAAAAAACACAAAAACAAATAGCATGTCTAGCCCACAAATAGATGTTTTGTCAGAGTAAACTAAATGTCTGGTCTGAATAAAACATGAATACGAGTATAAATATGACTATATGATATTAAAAGATGCAATAGACAAAAAGCATAAATGAATCAATACAAGGACAATGTTTGAAAGGATTAATCATAGAAATAACCATACAAGAATAATCACACACACACACACACACACACACATATATATATATTTTTTTTTATTTTTTTTTTCCATATACACCATGAATGGAAGTTGCATTTGTTTGTTTTTTGATCAAAACAATTGCCAGACAATTATTTTATTAATTATCGGCTGGTTATTCTGGTTAAAAATAACAAATTATTTGTATAATTAAGATGTTTGCACAAGAGTTGAGTGTAAACATTTAGTAAATTGCTAAACTAAATGTCTTTACCTGGAAGTGTTCTGTTAACACTGCTAAACTGTCATTACTAAAACTTAAACTAAATATATAAAAACAAAATACAAAATGTGTTCACAAAAAAAAAAAAAAAACATTAATGAAACTAACTAAAACTAAACTTGTATAGGATATTTGAAAATTATAATAAAATAAAAACTAATTTAAAAATGCAAACCTATAATAACTTAGGATTGTACAGAGACATTTAATAGCATCAAGATGACGTCTTTCCTGGGAAGCAAGACAATGCCAGGCCAGGCCTCATTCAGCATGTGCTCCATAGAGTTGTGTTGCTGCAACACATTCTCACCCCAAGGCGTCACCTTTGACCATGCTTCAATATTTGACGTTTTAGGCGCCCTTTAGCGTCACTTACATGACGCGATCCTACGGCGTCATCTAACTGACGTTAAAGGAAAGCGTCAGTTACAGGACGCGGTTAGGTTTAGGTGTGGGGTGGGGGTAGGGTACACGCGATCCTAGGGCGTCATCTAACTGACGCTAAAGGGCGCCTAAAGCGTCAGATATTGAAGCATGTCCAAATGCTCCCCAAGGCGATAGACACTGCACCATTGAGTGTAGCTCAAACTTCACACAAACTGACTGTAAATAAGAAGGGTTGTGACCCCTCAGCTTTTCTTTCTGTGAGAGCACATACAAAAGTGCAGTGTTTGAATCCAGTGAAGTAATCAGTAAGACATTCAGCAGACTAAAAAAAAATAACAGCTCTGTATGTTCAATAATTACAGAGGCACAATGAAAAATATGTTAATAACCTTTCGTATAAAAAGTATGTAGAATGTAATGACACGTTCTTTTTACATCATGCTCCCTCCATTTTGTATTCATTCATTTCACACTGAATACCATTGTAAAGGTTAACACACACTTATTGTTACATTACTTTGAATATGTGTATTTTTTTTTCTTTATTCTGCACTAGTCTTGCACACATGCTATGCAATACTTGATCTGCATGAAATCTGCATAATTACACATTTCATTCATTTCATAAATAAAATAAAATGAGCTGTCCTAAATGATTATTTTCAAGTGGACAGATGAATACCATCACGATGTAAGAGATCAGAGTCTGAATACAATGAGGTGCAAGATGTTTTAGTAAGAAATTAAAATCAAAGTAAACCACAAATCTCAGAATGTGTTATAAGGTTACTTTCAAAAATGTAAATTCTTCACTTGCCATCAAATTAGAGCTGCATGATTAAGCGTTAAGAGATTGCGATCTTGATTCAAACACCCACATATCTATTCAACTTTTGACAAGTACGACCACAGTGATTCAGATCTGCGTTGGCCCCGCTACTGACAAAGAGAGAGCAGTTGTCATGTATAGATATGAAACAGCTTCACAAACTGTCTTTTGAACCACACACGATCATTATTTCTGTCTTACACTAACTGGGATAAAACTTTATAGTTTGGGTATAACTGGCATATACAGTAGCTTTTGAAAGTAAATAGATGCTTCAAATCAAGATTGTATCAATTACATTGTTACACCATTAAGTGGTGTCAAAAGACTGTTAAAAAATTTATTTGTCATTGAATCATTCATTCAAGAGATTGGTTCAAAAACACTGATACATCCAGTAATAAAACAAGTCTTTAGGAGAGTTCGGCATTAAGCGGCACTGCGCGGACCAATGACATCAAATTACCGCAAGAGCGTTCCGAAACCATATATGGAGCATACGCTCACGCGGTACTTTGATGTCATACACCAATCCATCGGCACAGCAATGCTTCAAGTTGAACATTTAGATCATTAAAACATTATTTTAAAAAAAAATAATTTAGTTATCTATTAAAAATCGTGATTTCTATTTTAAACCAAAATATCATGATTCTCAATTTACCCAGAATCGTACTTTGTAAAATATTCACCTTTGTGTTCCACAGAAGTCATATGAGTTTGGAATGACATGACATTATTTTTATTTTTAGTTGAACTATCTCTTTAAATTAGAGAAAAAAACAATGACAATCAGCCATTCGGGTTATGATGCAGTTCAGACTCCCACATTATAGCATCTCTACTAGGCTAGACTCAGCGTGGTAATGCGGAACAATGATGAAAAACAGACAGAGGTTAGCAAGAACTGTGCATAAATGCATTTGGAAAATAAAGCCACATCTAATCATCAACATTCAGTTTATGTAACTCAGTGCCGAAAGGGATATGTAATGAAAAACAGCAGGAAAATCACAACGACACAACATCTCTTAAACGGCTTCAATTTGATTGAAGATCTGATTTTATGGGTATGTTCACTTGCCAAATCAGAGGAATGAAGAACCCTCTTCCACCATTTCCCTAGGAAATAACTTTGCACTTGCACCATTAGATTCATGTTGTTTAGATGTCAAGGGTTTGAAAGCACACATAAATATCAGTCTGCCAATCACTGTCATGCGAAGCATGGCCTGGCGTTGGAGGAGGAAAAAGTAAAGGTGAGCCGTCCAGGCTGGTGAACAGCTGTTGACACCTCCGAACAGGACTGACAAGCGTTAGCAGAGGTGCTAGCATTCTGAGAGAGCGACCTGGCATTCAGAAAACAGTTTTTTATTTCTTTGCACCTCAAAATGGGTGCCTTGGTGAGCCCGTACTGGGTGCCAAATGGTAGCACATATTTTCCCTCAACAGCCAAAAGAATATGAGGCCTGACAGATATGCCATTCATATCATTTAATGAGGAGCTTGCAGAGGCCAGCCAATGTAGGGCCATAGAAAACTATAGGCCATTAATGTTCAGCATGGAATAGGCTACAAGCCATATGGACACAGGCCGATGGATAGAGACAGGAAGACAGCAGCGTTGGTGAGTACCTAGGGCTGGGTATCGTGTTTTTTTTTTTTGATACCGGAGCCAAATTTTTACTTTTAAAACTGTACCGGTTTAGGTGCTCAAGCCCCGGCCCTTTTTCAAAATTAATCAAAAGTGCCCTTCTCAAACAAATGTCAATGATAATATCATGGTAAAACAATAATATACCGTATTATAATTAACAAGACAATGTGTACAAGACCAGTACCCTAAATTCACGTTTCTTTTAACGTTTCTGTCAGTCGGAGGTGTCGTTGCCATAAAGCGTTGCTGTGGGTTGTGTCACTTGCATGTAACTGTCTTGCTTCAGACTTACTTCGACTCACTTAAGAAGTCAGTCTCCGTTTTCGAGGGTTGAAAACTCTGTTGAACTGCAGGCGCAACCATAGCGTTTTAAAGTGAAAATGCACTGGTGTACACCAGGGCTCCAGATTAACTTTTCCACTGGTTGCACTGGTGCTACCAACTTTCTCAGTTGGTCGCACCAGCATTTTATTTGGTCGCACTTTTTTTCTTTTTTTGCTACATGCCATGGGATTAATCAATGCATGCTGATGAATAGTGGTTTTAATGGACCAAAGCTAGCAAAGGCTTTCTGGGTTGCAGCATAAATACCTGTAATACAGTATATTAATTATCATTGGCAAATTTCAAGATTTTCATGGATTTTGGAAAGTAATTTTAATCTGTAATTTTTCCTCAGTCGAGCGATTTTGAGCAGGGCATGCTGTTTCGTGAGATATTTCATTTTCATTTGCCTTAATTCGTAAATTCGTAATTGGCTCGTTTCACCATCGGTGTGCAATGCACGTAACGTCTACGTTTGTCAATAAGTAAACTACATGCGTCTTGCGGAAGAACACTGTAGCCAGAGCTACTTCTCTCCATTAATGTCTAGCGAGTCATGCAGGTACTGGGCAACTCCGCATCCGAGTCGACCCCGGGATAAAATAGTTTGAATATAAACACTTATTATAGGCGTACCGTAGTGGTTCAGCATAAGTCAAAAACACAGTTTGGAAAATAGATTCATGATGTAGCCTATTCGTTCATTTTGAACACAAGTTATGGACTGCAGAAGCTGATACCATGGCGTTCTGTTGCGTGAGCGTCCACTCGCACTTATGCGACCATATACAATCTCGCACATTCTCAAAAATGGTCGCATATGCGACCAATTTGGTCGCAGTCTGTAACCCTATACAGATATAACTTAGGTATTCCACAGTCCGCTCGGAACCGATGATCTCGATCCAAATATGGTTCTTTCAGTGAATAACGTTAGGCTTATATGGCTCAAGTGCAATTTTTTTTAACCTTTTTTTTTTTCCAAAATAAAAGGTAAAGTTGGTGTGTCAATTCAATTAAAAATCAACATATCACATATTTTAAAATATGACATAATTCATTGAAGCCTGTTTGTCATGGGTAATACACCGACCAATCGTCATCTGGCACAACAAGTTCAAATTTCATTGGACAATATGAAGTGGTCATTCATAAATTCGCATGAAAATTATGAACAGACGAATTTACAATTATGAAGCGATCTGAATCTGCGTCATTGAATCAATGGATGTTAATTGACCACAAAGCACCACACACAACAAAAGTAGCATAAACAGCAAGTAATACTAGTTGCTTATTCAAGTCACTTGTATTTTGTCTATGTAAATTGATACACTGTTTATTATGCTGTAAACAAAATTATACTAGCATAGACAATTATGCAACAGTATATAACTACTGGTCAAATATTTGGACACTTCTATTTTAATGTTTTTTTTTTAAAAAATGTGTGTATATATATATATATATATATATATATATATATACACTTATTTTCAGGATTCATTGTTGAATAAAAATTAAACAGAACAACATTAAATCTTTGTTGTCACTTTATCAATTTAGCACATCCTTGCTTAATAAATGTATTAATTTCTTTAAAAAAAAAGTTTTTAAAGGAAAAAAAAGTGTCAAAGGTTATAATTATATTATAATAGAAAACAATTATTTCAAATGGTAGTAATATTTCACAATATTACAGTTTTTTTTTGTGTATTTAGATCAAATAAATGCTGAAAAGTTTGGTCGGTTGGACTCTCTGCACGTCCCGGACACACAGTGAAGAGACTACCCTTACAATGTTCAAAAGCCCACATTTTATGCACCTTCTTTTCATGTGCATGTAAATGATGTTTTTTCTGAAGCACACCACATGCTACGCTGACCACAGAATACCTCAGCGGCTCTGCTTGGAATGCATCTCCGTACTTTCACAGGCCTTGAGTTCACTTTGCACTGTGTGAAAATTATTGATCAGGTGCGCTTCAGTCGGAAATTTGGCTTTTGCAAGGGGAATATTTGCCATGCACAATATTAATATGTTGGATGCAATGAGAAGCAAAAATCAATTTCCATATCGTTTTCTCTCCATGCAGAAAAAGAGAGTGTGAAGAAAAGCAGAGGCGGCGGTCTTTTGACAAAATGCATCTCTAATAAGATTCCGCTGCTCCTGACGAGGCAGACAGGAGGAAGTGCCCATCTCAAAGGAGCCGCTGTAACTGTTCTTTTGAAAAGGACACAGTGGGAGGGCAAGTCCAATATCTTCAGCCGCGCTGCATACGAGCGCACATCAGTGCTAAACTCATCTAGACGTTTTATTAAACGGCTAATCAGCTCGGCCTGGAACCATATTGGATGCTGTGAAGATGAATCTTTCTTCTCCCTGCGAGAACAGTGAGGTTGCAACTCAAATGCCCTTGACTGAGCAAGATTTGGCTGCAAGAATAAAGCATTATCACAAGATTCAATGAGATTTCATTTTAAAGTAAAAATTCACCAGAGTTCAAGGCAGCCCGGTCAGTGCCTTAATGCAGGAGAACATTCACAAGCGGCTTTTTCAGGCCTGACTGAAGTGCCACTCTGATGGTAATAAAATATCCAATATGGTTTTTATTGTGGCATTCCTCCTCTGACCAAAATATGTGTCTCTCTCTTGTTAAGCATCTATTCGAAATGGTCCACGTACAGCGAGCAAAGCAGAGACTACGTTATTCAAAATGTGGCTATGATGCCATGCTTTCCAATAAATGTACTCGCTATCAATTTACAAGAGAACAGCAGAGTCACTTACTATTAATTACAGTAAGTAAATTAAATCAATTAACTAAATGCATGACACATTTGTTCATTGGCTTATTGCAATTAGTGACTAGGAAATTAATTAATGTGTCTCTTCTCATAGAAAACAATCAAATCTGCCATTCTTTAGGTTCAGGTTATGAAATCTGAAACTGCTCTAAAATATAATTTCAAGATATCCCTAATGAAAAGAAAAACTGTATACTAAAATGTATTTAAAGTACATTTATTTCATACTAAGTATACTACAAAATATGTTAATGAACATTGAATATTATAATGAAACTTTATTTGGAGTACTTATTGATTGTTTATTGCACAATGCACATTTCTAAATAGTAAGCCTAAAATGTGTTTAATATCACAAAGTGTATACTGAAGAATATATTTAGTTGGACCTCAGCACTTTTTCTGGATAGCTAAAGTACATAAAGTATAAAGTATTATTTTGGATGTGATTAATCGTGATTAATCGTTTGACAGCCCTAATTTATAGTATACTTAGCATAAAATAAATGCATCTCAAATACATTCAATATATTTATTTTTTTTTTTACCAGGGATGTACAACAAAAATCATTGAGTGTTCCTTCAACCCTGGGCACTTTTTTGGAAATTTGTTTTAAAGGAGTAGCTAGTTCTCTTTAAAAAAAAAATAAATAAAAAAAATAAGATTTTTAATGAAAACATTCCAGCATTTTTCTCCATATAATGGACTTCAGTGGGAACCAAACGGTTCAAGGTCCAAAAGACACTTTTAGTACAAACTGTTTAATGTTCAAAGGGATTTAAACGATTCCAGACGATGAATAAGGGTCTTATCAAGCGAAACGATCGCTCATTTAAAAAAAAATAACAAAGTTCAAGTTTTATAAAAAATGGTCGCCTTGCTCTGTTCTGCAATGCGCGTTCGTGGCTCTCCTGTTCGAACTCGTTCATCAAAATGAACAAATCTTTTTCCGAGTCAATTCGTTCATTTCGTTCATTTCGTTTACATCATGATGGTATTTGACCCTTATTATTCGCCTGGAATCGTTTAAATCCCTTTGAACTGTTTGCAGTTTGTACTGAAGTTGTCTTTTGGACCTTGAACTGTTTGGTTCCCCCTGAAGTGCATTATATGGAGAAAAATGCTGGAATATTTTCATCAAAAACCTTAATTTATTTTCGACTGAAGAAAGAATGACATGGACATCTTGGATGACATGGGGGTGAGTAAATAATCAGCAAAATTTTTTTTGAAAAGTGAACTACTCATTTAACTGAGTTTATTTTTAAACACAGTTTAATTCCATCTCCAGAAGTAGATTATACATGTATAGAATTCCTTCATTTCCACTGCACTTTCATTGCTATAACACCTCAAATTGAGTATAATAGCAGTCTATATATATATATATATATATACACACACACACATGCTTGCTCAAGGGCACCTCACTCATTTCTTGCCAGTGTTGAGAATCAAACCTGCAACCTTTGGGTTACCCGTCTGACTCTCCAAATATTAGGCCACAACTGCCCCCATTACAAGAAAGCATGGTAAAAAGTTTCCAAGACAGTTTTAATGTGACCTTCATACAATATAAAGTTGTAAAAATAAAATAATAAAAAAAGATAAAACCAACCCCTGAGAGATTAAAGTGCCCAAGGTTGAAGAAACAACCTATTACTCGTATTAAAAACTTACTTTGTTATGTTAATTTCTAAAAACAGAATGAAAATTGAGATATCTTCAATCAAACTCGTTCACAAAAATGACCTTTGTGAGTCTTACATCTCATCTTTATAGCTTTGAAATGCTGATAAGTAGGAATCTTATTTTAAAACTGGCCAATAACTGGTAGAAATGTACTAATGACAAATCACACTGTATTTCATCATGCTTTATAGGATAGTCTGTTCTTAGCGGGTGGTCACATTGGAATTATTATCATTATTTACCAATTCTGCCAAGATTAAGCTGCAATGGGGATGAGATTTTGTCACAAGCAAGACTACTGGATAACTTACTTCAAGTCAACTATATATCTCAGCAGCATGACCACAAAATCAAGGTTATTGTTTTGTGACACTGTTTCTTCATTGTAACCTCCACTAGTATTTGTATCAGCCACAAATTTTATACAGTAATTGGAAGTAGCTTTGGTCATGCAGTCCGCCAAAATAAATAAATATGATGTAAATGAAAAGTGACAGGAAGTGGCAGAGCACTTTGACAAGCTCCTATAAGCGTTCTCTACAATCCTGGAAATGTTCCTAATGGACAACTCAAAGCAATGACTCTCAGTCCAATTGTGACTGTAACACTGACACATCAAGTCTGCTTTTAAATCCGTTTTAGACATCCATAACAAACTCCAACAGCCTTGAATTACCAGGAAACACGGCAGCCATTTGAGAGTCTCCAACTATGGAAGTTCAGCATAAAAATATGTCAGTATATACCAACATGCAATTTACATTTCTGTTCTCAGAGACCTCAGACATAAAATTAGAATTAAATTCAATGATTTTTCACTGGATTTTCAGATTTAAGATTTTGGTTTCACTCTACACATTTCTTTATTTTGATTTATTGTATTTTTGCTGAGATTAAATCAACCCTAAACAGATGTCATACAACCAAAACGGATGCCAGTCACATTTCTGACATCTCCATGTCTATTTTGTGATGCAACAAAAAGGCAAACCTTCAATAATATCTTTCTGCTGAGATTTCATGAGGACAGATGAGCAAATAAAAATAATTTGAACTGAAAAAATAAGAGATTAATGGTCTCTAGGACCCCAGGCAAAAGCAGTAAAGTCGATCTCAATAGAACATGAGGGTAAAAACACTTTCTGGAAGGTAGAATCCCCATTGATTTGGCATTGTGGTGATGCTTAGCTTGTCAGGGCAGCTTGCCTTGTTCAGCCTCAGACAATTAGCCTCCACGAAAAGCAGTCACAAGGAGCGCCTCATATCAAATATCCACTTTCCTTATTATTTTAATGATCGCTGTCAATCTTGATGGTTTAAACGCATTATTGATCTAAAAATAAGCGGCCCCAGGAATGTGGATGCATCATGAAAAGGACAGTTTGGTTTTAAAGGCATGCCCATTAACGGAGCTAATCGGGATCTCATCAATTTTCAATGGCTGACCGCATTAATGAGTCATTAAGCATTGTGTTTAAGTGAAATCTGTCTCCATCACTCCCTAAAAAGAAACTGACAGTTTTTATGCAACACCCTCACTCAGCAGAAAGAAAATAAATTCCAATAAAAATGTTTGAGGGAGATTGACCCATAAAAGATTCAAAGTTCAAAGAAATGTGCAATGAAACCCATCAGAGGAGGAGGCCATTAAGGCCTATTTTCCTGTCATAATATCCCTTTTAGAGACCGTTTTTATTCATCTAAAAAGGGCAAAACGAACTTTACTTCTGTGGTCTTTCTTCTCCCAGGAATGTTAAATATTAGGCTAATCGGAAATCTAACCGAAATTGTAATTTGGCATATTGTGATTATGAAAGAGCAACACAATTTCTAATTAACAGCCAACCCGGTCTCATCCCAAGACGTCATATAACGGACGTTTTGGGACGTCTTTTGACCATACGTCAATATTCGCCTTTTTAGGGCCCCCTTAAACGTCGGTAGATGAGGTTATGGGATCCTAACTCTACCACAGACCTAAACCTAACCCTAAACCTAACTGACGTTAAAGGTAAAGCGTCAGTTGTATGACGGCCCGGGATTGCCATCTACCGACGTTTAAGGGGGCCCTAAAAAGGCGGATATTGACGTATGGTCAAAAGACGTCCCAAGACGTCAGTTATATGACGTATAAGAAAACAACGGCTCTGTGATCAGTAGTAAATGCTGCTTCATCTCTGAAAGCATTGTGAATTTGATTCGCTTAAAAGGTGTATTTGAGAAAGGAACAAGTGTCAAACATTATCCTTAACTTGTAATACGAAGCGTTCATAAACCTGTTGTCCAACCAAAGACAATCTTTAATAACAATTTTTTACTTAGTTCATATCATCAGTTGAGGGTTTGAAATTGCCTTCTGTTATCTGATGTGGCTTCTTATCACAGAAGGAGGCAGACAATATCGTTTTATAGTAGGTGCCCTATTCTCTACAGTCTTCACTTAGAAGTCTTCACTTTTGCTATTACCTCTGGCCTTCAGAGGTAATAGCAAAACCCAACAAGTGGATCATTGTAATGTGTGATTACAACCCCTTCACACACAGGCAATAAAAAAGGATTCATTTTAGAATAAAAGTTACATAAAGCACCTTTAAGTGCAATTGGGTACCCTGTGCATCTACTAACCCAAGCAAACGTGAAAAGTGACAACCCAATAACTTTGTTTTGGTAAGCCTTTCTCTGCAAGCCTGTCAAAAAAAAAAAAAAAAAAAAAAAAAAAAATAAGCCAATCAGATTCTGCCCCCATTCTGACGTATAAGGGGATCTTATTATAATATTTCTGACCCTTAATCTGCACTTTTTTTAATCTGCACGATTTTCCATCGTCAAGTATCACGCCTGAAATGCGCACAAGTGTCTTAATGCTTCTGTTGTTGTTGATGTGTGTGACGTCGTTGCCGTAAAGCATGTGGTGATTCTCGCGAGATTACTACCAGGATGATTCGCCCTACTATGAATTTGTTTACCACCGAAATTATTTTCAAGCTGTTATATTAAAGTACAATTCTTACATAATGTGTCTTTAAGAGGCTAATATCTTGTGTTTTCAACCATATATCTTTTCTTTAGGTCATTTATACATATTTCTATGTGAATGCATTTTTAGATATTAACTTGGATCAAGACATAGCGTGCCATAGTGTTTTGTGAATATTCATGTTACCAGGGTGACAAGGGGTAAAAGGGAAAAGGAAAAATGAGAAGGAACGGACAAGAGTATTTTCGAGATCTCTTTCTGCCGAAGGCTGCGGTGAGTGCTGTGACTGACTTCCACAAGAGTTCAACTTAATTGCTCACATTGCAGAAAAAGAGAGACTTTCAAATTGAAAAATAGTCCATTTATACTTCCACTTCACCCCAGGAAGGAATGATTCCCCTTTGTTAGACAGAAAGGCTCTTTAGCACATTTTAAAGCTTATCGTTCTGTCGATATTGAGTATTAGAGCTGCATTAATGGTTCTTAATAGGTTCATCTCAAGGAGTGATGTCAACACAATATGAGAATTCATAATAAATGGGGTGATTTTGTCAATAGTCACAGAAGAATAGAACAAAGAAATCACCACATTATGAGGTAGAGCATAGAGTTTGGATATGTCATGGGTTAGATCATCAGAGTTAAATCATTTATTTGTTTGGTAATATTATTATTTTTTGTTAAATATGGGCAGGTTTAAATAAGTTAATTGCTTCTGCCTGCTCCTTCTCAAACAAATTTTTATTTGTTGTTGTTGTTGTTGTTTTGGTATTATTATTATTATTACTATTATTTATATATACATATTCATTTTTGGTGGTTGTGTTTTACTTTGTGGTTTTAATTATTGTTTTGTTGTTGTGTATCTATGTTGATTGTTTGAGACAAATAATAAAGAAAGAGTGGTGTTACAGTACAGTTGTGGTATACATTGAAAACTATGAATCACTAAAATATCATGTAATATTCAAGGTTACCAGAAATTCTTCAAAGTTTATGTATTTTTATAGAACGGATCACATTCAAACACATTAAATGAGCATAAATTAGAGCTTCACAATTGTTAAAAGATTGTAATCTCGCTTAAAATCACACACTGCACCTTTAACAAAGCTTCAAAAATCAACAAAAAGAACATTTCACTAAATAATCCAACAGCCAACAGAAAACTAGTTTTATGTTTAGCCTCTGGTCTACAGGAGACAACACCAAAGACATGTTTTATGCAAATGTGATTAATGTTCAATACTAATAAGGGGTGTTCAATTTTGTGATATCTCCTCTTCCAGTCCCCCGAAAATATCTGAAAATGGCAAGAACATTCCTGGCATAATACAAAACCACTCTGCAAGTCACTTTATTATTCATCTGGATTTCCATGTGATTTCACAGTCCCCATGGCAGAGCTCATCCCAGATGGAACTGAGATAGTCGTAGACACGAATCATGCAATAACAGAGAGTGCAAGTACATTTTCGTCTTAAAGTACATATGCACATAATATATCTATATAAAAAAAAATAAGCATCTGGTCATCATTACACAAATGCATGAGTACATAATTATGTGCACTATATTTTTAGATATAAGGAAAAATTGGACTCCAAATCCTCCCTGGAAAAGGCTCAATAATAATAATAAATCCTTAGGAATATACCAGCCCGTTCTCATCCTTTAACGTCATATAGAGCGCTATATGACAAAACGGCGCTATACTACGCACATGGCACCCGTTATCGTTAATATAACACGTGCTGTGAGGGCTAAGTTTAGGTGTGGGGTAGGGTGTACGTGTCATATTCACGCTAAAGGATTTATAACGTCTTGGGTTCGCGTGTTATATTAACGATAACGGGTGCCTTTAGCGTAGTATAGCGCCGTTTTGTCATATAGCGCTCTATATGACGTTAAAGGATGAGAATGCGTTGAATATACACAGATGGTCCTATTATCATGTATATGATCAAACTACAGTTGTGTTTCTTCCCTTTGTCATCACGCAATCAAAGGCAGAAAACTATAATTAGGAATTCAGTGTGAACTTAGACTAAATATAAAAAAAAAAATGATGAAACGGCTAAATTACAATTGTCATTATGCCACATTATTCCACAGCTGCCAAATACTTTCTTTTTAAATCTCACAGTGGACAGTTGTCTGTCACAAACGCTACTCTACACTGCACATATGCCAGTCTCAAATGTGTTTTTTCATGTGGGGTTCTGGTAATTCACATAGATGGAGATATGAGCTGTATGTCATCCAAAGGTTGTAAATCACTGTCTTCCATCGGAGCTGCTCTCATAAGTTTTGTGGTCACAATTGATACGCTCTCCATTCACTTAAAAGCTGCTGATGGTTAACTGAATTGACTGGTGAACCAACCTGGTCTTATTGTTAATACGTAGGTATTATATTCAAGAATGGAAAACATTTTTTTGGAACGTTTGGATGGATGTTGAAAGGTATAATATGGACGTATCTGCAACATTTAAACGTAACATTATTACGATTTTAAAGCTACAAAACATTTACTTTTTACGTATATTCCATATCAAAAATATATCTGTATAATTTCCCTTTTACCATTTTATAGATAAAAGTAAGATCCCTTAACCCTATTCCCAAACCTAAATATACCCATTTTACATGTATATTTTTTTAGAATATAAAAAGGATAAAATGTAAGTTAATGGACGTGTAGGCAGTTTTATTAACAATATAGCATTAACATATATTTTGAGCCACTAATCCTCCTACCCCTAAACCTACCAATAACCACTCCTTAAAACTGTGTAGACTACAAAAAACATAACAGACAAACATTATTTATTGCGAAAATGTAAAAACTGGTAACTTACCAAAAGTAGGGTTGCCAACTCTCACGCATGGCGTGACACTCAAGCTTTCCGCATCAATCTCACGCTTTCAAGAAATGTCACGCCAAAATCCATTTTTCGCCCATCTCAATCCGTTAATTTTCTGTTGATGACTAGACCACAGCTGTCAATATGTAAATGATTTACGTTTTAGTGCTGTAAATACGTCAGTATTATACGTTTCTGCGTGTATAAAACAACTAAATGTACGAATGACAGAACAACACTTTACGTAAAAACACACACGTATTCTCATGAGAGCACGTTGGCTGAACTCGCACTTCAATTGGACTGTTAAATCGGGGGTTTTCAAACTTTTTGACCCCAAGGACCACCAAATATGATGATAAGGGCCACCCTTCCTAAAAAGGTAATTATACATTTCCATGACGTAACAGACCCAAATAAACTGTTTGTAAAACTATTACATTAAGTCACATTATAAAGACAACACACTGTCACAATGTCAAAGCAAAATTATTTACTATAGCTTACTGAAGCAAATTATTAAAATTTAGCCTAATCAATATAACAATTATTTACTTTGTATTAATTACATTAACACTATAAGATTTTCTATTATAGTAAATCTGTAGAATCTGTAGAGAATAACTTAATAATAATGTCAATAGAAAAAGAAAAATAGTAATTAAATGGAATAAATATAGAACAAAAAAATGCATTCATTCATATCTTAATTTAGTATTACAACTTTGACAACCATAAAAAAATACATTGTTGAAATTTTATGAGAACCCTTATCCAAACACTATCCAGTTTGATTTATAACATCATGTCTACCGTAATGAAACTTTTCAGAGGTCACCATCTTTTATAGGTATTTTAAACACCGTCACTATGGTTACTTACAGAGGTTATTCATGCCATTATTCACCAGAATTCAAGCTGCTACTAAGCTTTTACATGAAGAGGACAATTCGAGAGTCGCATGTCTGTAAATAAACAGAATTCTCAATCCCAAACACCAAGCCAGAAAGTCCCATCACGGATTAGATGAGCTCTCGCCTGCTAACTCTCAGGGACAAGCAAGGACATAAAAAAGTAGAGGGAAATCGTACAAGAACAAAAGCTTGTAATTATAGTGCAAAAATGCAGGTTTGAAATTGCATTTCAGTGCTTTAAATGATTAGTGCGCTCACTGAATGTCTTGGCGGCGACCAAAAACTGCTCTGAAACTTGGCTCGCAATTTGATAAACGAGAAAATTAAATGGCCTTTGGCAGGATGTTACCTGCTTGCATTTATTCAAAAAGAGCGCGTAGAAATGTTATTCTCCTGCCGGAACTAATGAGTATCCCTTAAGACTCACTGGAAATAATTTTCAGAACTATCCTGGCTCGACTCCAAGAATGAAACAGGATTGCCTGATTTCATTTGTTTCGGTATACAGGCTCTTATGTACGTGTATGAATCTGGCCAAATTAACATTCTACGGGCTGATATCCCAGACACATGATTAGAAAACATCTTTTGGAAACATCAACCAGACCAAAAAAAAAATACATCATGAAGTGTGAGATCAACGATGACCTTCGAACGGGTCCAGATTTCCACAGTTGCGGCTTTAAATTTCATCTATGCAATCAAACTTAATCCAAATTCAGAACAATTCAGAACAATACTTAGTAATCATGGTAGTATTTTCAGGCATAATGAAAATACCCTCTCACCTCAGCCGCCCTGGACCCAAAGTGCCTAATTACAAATTGAGATGAATCATATTCCTGCCAATCAAGAGTGCTGATGGGGCAGATCGTTATTTTCTGCAGACTTCATCATTGAGGCATATTAACAACAGGCCATATTGCGCTTCATTTATTGCCGTCTGTACTCTGTATACTGAATATAGAGATTTTCATGTGCCGGATGCATTAGGAACACACATTATCATCATCATGTCAAACAAACACACAAATAAACACAGCCTGATGTTTTATTCACAAAAGGGGTAATATAACCAGTGATGCGAGATCTGAAAGCTTGTACTGGGGCTGCAGGTCAGCGCTGTTGGTTTTTCTCTAGAGGATTGAGTGTGTCAATTTACACAAATTCCCATGAACGAGCATCATTTAAATTAACGAACAATTAATCGTTAGCATACGAGTCTACTGCAGTGGCATATAGCCAACAGCATAACAGGCTGTGCAAATGCTACTCAAAATGCTATGTTCTATAATACGTCAACGCAAAATGTGCGTGTCGATTGGTCAATACTTGTATAAACATGTATACGTAGCTATTAGTCAATTAATGGGGATATAATCGTTAATCGAATCAAATCGGACTGGGAAAATGAATTGTTAGATTAATCGATGCGTCGAAAAAATAATAAAAAAAAAATAAAAAAAAAAATAAATAAAAATAATAGTTTATCCCAGCCCTAGTCACGCCACATCAAAGAGCGCCAAAACACCATTTATTGGGGTGTTCGGTACGCAATGAGAGTATCGCGATTCAAATCGTGAGTTCTGTATCGCGTTTTTTCGGTTCAGTTCAAATATTGTTACACCCCTAGTCGATGTGATGAATATTTAATTCAATTACTTATTTAAATATACAGTAACGACAAATACAATGTGTCACCAATTCCCCCTATTTTTACATTTTAATATTAACCAGTTCATATCGTATCATTACCGATATGTTACCAAAGCATCATGTGTTCCTGAATAATATTATTAGTATACGTCGGATTCAGTGGCCAAGAGTTGCGCCGTTAACGACGGACAGAAGGTGAGTTACTATAAAGATACGTCTTAGCTTACCTTGGCGAAAGCCAAGTATAAATCAGCATGAAGTTTTAACATCTACTCTCGTGTAATGGAAATCACTTTTAATGAAACATACAGTACAAATTATAAATCTGATTAGAGGCATACTGTATAAGGTGGGAGATTCAAGTCTGGAGGTGATTGATCCAATTTCGACTTGTTCGAGCAAATGTTATGTTCTCCTCACTTTCAGAAAGTTTATTTGTGGGTTTGCTTGTTTTTTTCTGTTATAATAAATACAATAAAAATAGACTCTGAACCTTTAGCCTAGCCGTTTCTATACTTTCTTTGTCTGTTCCATGACCGCGAAAAGTTGTATCG
Organism: Pimephales promelas; assembly: GCF_016745375.1. The sequence continues at coordinate 7,723,763 of NW_024121188.1, forward strand.
GGTCAATGTAAACTAAGAGCATGGATTTTTTTGAAACAAGTGGATTTTCTATTGGTTTAAGCAGTTCCACTGAGAGCTGAGCTCTTCAATTTCGTATGTCTTTAAATACAATGGCTTAAGACTGCAAAAAATAAGGCGTAATGATTCTCTTGGGGTTCACTACACAAAACAGTTCCAACGCCGCCTAACTACCTTCATTACTGCCAACAATCCAAAGCAGCAATGAACTATGTACCGCTTTTATGGATTTGGAAATAATAGGACCATTTAAATAAACAAAGCTACTCTATTACTTTCAAGATTTCTTGATTATATTCTGAGCATAATAGCCTGTAGATCAGCACACGCGGCAGTGGGTGACTGTTTTAAAAAGACTGGCTTTTCCTTAATCTACCCATCCTCTTTGATTTTTCAGATCTCATTAATTACAACGCATGCAGTATTTATGGCTGCTTCATTGCTCTGTAAGGTAACATAACCAATTTAGTCAAAAAGATTCAAAATATTTGTATCCGGTCTGTAAAATTTGACATTTGACCGTAGAAATCGATATAAGTTATTCATAATAATTCATCTAAAAACTGAGATCTTGGAGACAGAAAAAGAAGTTAAAGTTCAAGCCAAAGTTGCTTCTAGTTTTAAGCATGAGGCAATCTTGCCCACAAAGTGTCCTTACATTTGTTTTTGGAGATAACTTATGGAGAAATGCAATAATTACAGCTGTCTTGAGTATTGCACCAATCTGAAGCTCAAAAGCATCTTCATACTGTCTCCACCACAGTCATGCCTAACAGAATGTGCAATAGAGAATTACACAATTAATTAGAGCTATACATGTACAGTACATACAGACAGAGAGGTGGTGTAAATCTGCTCAGCTAATGGGAAATTTACATGGAAACTACAGTAAACGTAAATCCAACAGACTAAATATCACCCCTCCAAATATCGATTTAAATATTGAACTGTTGCTGTATCTAACAGGTCCCTAAAGACTCATCTATGCGCTCTAGATAATAGTGATTTCCTGGAAAAGCGCACTCAGGTAGCATATGATGTATGCGGCGGACTGCACATATTGGCTGTTCTGTCATGGTCCTGGGCATGTTTGTTGAACCTGACAAGATGCAGCTGAAGTCCAGATGCTGTGCAGCCGCAGGGCACTGGCACGCATGGATCGCAAGAGCTAAAGCGAGTTACAGCCTCATTACTGAGTCCACAACTAACTGGGTCAGTGTGGAGCCCAACACCACGCCGCTATGAGTTTCCATATCATCTGCTGGCACAGCTAGTGACAGGTGGGATTGTGGGTTTTGTCAAGTGTGAAATGTTGGTGGATATACGGGCACGTCAGAACATGCATGGGACGCACTGTGATTTTTAGGGCAGAGCGAGAAATATGTGGTGATAAATGTGGAAGTAATACGAGGAGGATCACCCGAGCTCATTTGCTGTGATAATGCTGCAGGTGTGCAGAATATATTTGTTTTTCTAGGACGCTTTCAAAGGGTCCTTTCAGGGACTTGTCATTTAGACCAGTGGTGGATCAATTGGTGGGTTGAGGTCTGCTCTGATAAGGCCGCAAACAGCAGGGAGAAAAATGTGTTAAATGCAAAAATGCAGCTAAAAATGTAATGATATAACAGCCCATTCTCACCCCCAAGGCGTCACTTAACTGACATTTGGACATGCTTCAATATCTGACGCTTTAGGCGCCCTTTAGCGTCAGGTAGATGACGCCCTAGGATCGCGTGTACCCTACCCCCACCCCACACCTAAACCTAACCGCGTCCTCTAACTGACGCTTTCCTTTAGCGTCAGTTAGATGACGCCGTAGGATCGCGTCATGTAAGTGACGCTAAAGGGCGCCTAAAACGTCAAATATTGAAGCATGGTCAAAGGTGACGCCTTGGGGTGAGAATGCGTTGGATATAATCATGAGAGAAATTAATTAAGCTCATCAAATTTTAGATTGAAGAGAAACACATCAAATGTTGTTGACATCAAATGCCATGCAACCATTAACACTCAATATTCGGCCACATGCATCTTTCACATGGAAAATCTAGATAAATTAGATGCAGAAACCGGTTGCAAAGACGATACACACAATGAGGTAAAATTTAAACAAAATACATTTACATTTCGGAATTTAGCAGACGCTTTTATCCAAAGCGACTTACATCTGAGAACTAAACCAAACGAGTCATCGTGAAGAGGCAAAAACAACACAAGAAGTGCTCAAAATACAAAGTTCAAACATTGCATAAACCAGACAAGTGAAGTGAGGATTTTTTTTTTTTTTTTTATCAAATAAAACATAACATTTACAGTGAGAGAATAAAGAGTATTCATTTCTTTCAAATACAAGGAAGTTTTAGTTGATTGTCAGAATTAAATATAGCTACTCTATTTACACACTTGACGACCAATGTAGAATCCACATTCAGAAGCAAAACCTCCTGAGAACCACTGCCACGTCCAAGCACAAGCAACAACAGTGAGTGTTGGAAGGATTTGCCAGCTTAATCATGGATGTAACAACCGAAATAGCTCTAGTGACAAAAATCGGACGCAAATAAAGCCATGTTGTTCGAGATCAGAGGGAAACTTGCCAACATGCTTACAGGTTATGAGACCGCTGAGCCATTTATACTACAAATGCATATCTCTGAGGCTGCATATAGGAAACGGTGTCTGTGAGAGTTGTAATCCTCTTTAGTACGCTCTCCCGGGCTCCTGTTCATATTATCCTGAAGTGAGAGTGTGTGCGAGTGTGTATTTGTGTGTGTAGTAGGCTAACAATCTACACAGCAAGATTATTTGCATATGCCTTTGAATTAAACAGCCATTCTGCTCGGTCTAGCGTTTAATCGTCCATTTAATCAATTCATATCATACAGCTGTGGAGGCTGTGCTTCACATTTCAGTCCTAGGCGTGGATGAAAAATTTGGGAGAATTTTGAACTAGAACAGAACAGCCATAGCACTTATTTCACTCCTTTTAACACAGATCGTCTACTTGTGTAGTGTGGCGCCTGTAATATATGGGGAAAAAAACATTCAAGGGTTGAGCGGAAGATGCATGTAAAATCCATTTGCATCTGTTTGTTTAAGCGCAGAAGATCCGATCAATGACTTGGTTGCATGCTGATTGCTGAAAAGCCTCCAGGAGAATAGTAGGAGGAGGAGGGAGTGAAATTAGCCTGTTGTTCACTAGGGGATTTAAATGCGAAGAACTAGACACATCTAGACATGTTTTTTCTGCACTATTGATGTTGTTAAGGAAAAGTTGTTCACCCAAAAATATAAATTCTGTTTTATTCTATCTAATCTCGGGGATTCGGGACAACAGCTTATATTTCGGGACTGTCCTGGATTTTTCTGGACTTCTGGTCACACTAAGTCAGCTTCATTGATAATAAGAAGAACTGGGATAAAATTGTACAGTTTGGATATAAACACTGATGTTTATGAAAGCAATCAAAATATTCAATTAATAATTTCAGTATTAATATTCAAATATTCAAATATTTAAAAGAGTCCATTTTTTTTTAAATGCCATTAAATCATTCATTCAAACGAAGTATTTTAAAAAATAAAATCACTGATTCATCCAATAATGAAACAATTCAATTGACTGCAGCAATTAACATTTGTCAGAACCTCTTGTAAATTATGTTATTTTGTTTAGTTGTCTGTTCAGAATCATGGAAGAATCATGATCTCTGTTTGAACCCAAAAAATCCTTAATTTAGCCAGAATCGTGCAGCTTTACAATGGGCTATACTATAAAAAGAGCAATCCTTGCGTCCTTACGCCCATTGACAAATCACCACGACACCCTACATCAAACATTGTGCAGTCTGAACCTGCCATTTTAAGGATGTTCAACTGCTTTAGTCAGAATGATTGACCTCCTGACTTTTATAGCCAAGACTGGCTAAGGCTGATTTTGTCCAAATCACTTGACTGAAAAGAACGGCGTTTATAGAAGAACCTAGTGTAACTTCTCAAGTCAGGCTGACATTTCAAACTGATGAGGACCATAAACACCCAGTGGGAGGCTTGGCAGTCTCCCATTGCTTCTGCGTTGCTCTCTCGTCTCTCCACACGTCCCAAAAACAAGCAGCCAAGCCTGGAGGACACGTCCACAAAGAGCTGCCCATCTTTTGGTCATTCCACCCAAGCTGGCACTGCAGGGAGTTACGAAAGAGAAATAAAAACTGTCCCTCTTTGGGCAATATTTCTGCAAGAACAGCCAGCCAAATCATCCCACGCTAAAAATTCAGAAGTTTAATTCCTTAGCCGAGAAATCACAAGATGAATGCAGCAAAGAGCGTGGACATGAAATCAGAAGGGATTGTGTTGGATGAGGTCGTTTACCTCTGTTAATATTTCAAAGTATATTTAAAAATATTCAGTTTATACTCTAAATTGCACACATTTCCATTAAACTAGGTTCAAACAGCCAAAGTCCAAATCCAAAACTCACTTCTGACCCTGTTACAACCTACCACGAAATGCACGCACCCCTACTGAGACAGCAAACAATAAAAATCAGCATACAAAACAGTATAATGAAGAGAATAAACACTTGTAGAAAACTGAATGAGAGAAATTGTAATGCCCAGTGTGACAGCAATAGCAAGCAATTAAATTCTACTTTACAGTAGCAGTCTATCTGATCTACTTGTTTTCTCTAAAAAAGTGCAATAGCATTAGCTAGAGCCTGGGAAAAAAACAAGGTAAATTCTAAAGATTTCATTGGTCATGTCAATCACTGTACCGACTGCCTACTCTAAACACTGATCCCTAAACCTAAACCTACCCATCACAGTAAGCTTAACCTATGAAATGGGGGAGCAGGGCAGGAATATGTTTACACTGCAAATGTAATATATATATATATATATATATATATATATATATATATATATATATATATAATATTTGTGGATCATACTGAGTTTTGCAATATTGGACACTTAACAATTGCCATTTTCCATATATATATATATTAGGGCTGTGCAAAAGTTAATTGTGATTAATCGCATCCAAAATAAAAGTCTGTGTTTACATATATATTTGTGTGTGCTGTATATAATTATTTTGTATATATAAATACACACACATGCATGTATATGTTTAAGAAAATGTGTTATTCCTATATAAAATATTTATATTTATATAATATAGATTATGTATTTATATATATATACAGAATTTAAGAGCAAATAATTCTTAAATATATGCATGCATGCATAGGTATTTATATATACAAAATAATTATATACAGCACACACAAATATATTATGTAAAACAGACTTTTATTTTGGATGTGATTAATCGCAATTAACTTTTGCACAGCCCTAATATATATATATATATATATATATATATATATATATATATATTCTCATGAATATATAATCAACACCCAGTGATTATAAATCACATCAAGTTATTTAAGCTTACATAACTTTTATTAAAATCCTTTTTAGTTATCTTATGCACATGGGCATACTTTATGACTTACAGTACCCACACACTTTTTGAAATGCATTGGTGTGTCCTCCTTCTATAATGAAGCCTTCATTTGCTATTGACGAAGCAGCTCGAAAAATGTTGAATTGACGAATGTTCCAAAAACATGATGTTTCACTCTGGCACTCTCTATTAAAACCTGAATACACTCTCAAAAAGATCTAGTAAATGGTTCAGGATAAATTCTGTCTCGTGTTCTGGCAAAGAACTCGATATACTGTGGCCAAATGTGGGACTTTGAAAGCACACTCATCACATTGACAAAAAACTTCTTTAAGAACTCAGTGACTCAGTGTCTGCATCCTTAAGCAAATGAAATACTACAATAACACTTCCCATTTCAAACCTCTGGCTTCAAACTCTCCAAGCAACTGCAAGATCTGAAACATGTGACATCAATTATGAACATTTTAATTTTACAGTAGTTTATGTCCAAATTTATTAAATTGGAATGAGAAAGTACTTTATGGCCATCGCTCATGAAAACACAACAACCATGTTCATCAACCGTAACAAATATGTTGGGATAGTCGATAAAGAAAGGCTTTGTGTTAAACCACGTACCTGGGCAGTCAAGCAGTTGCCATTGAGATGAATGGGAATGCTAATGGACGAATATGGATGGATAATGCGGAGCTGAATATGTTCATCTCGCACTGTACAAATAACCAAAATACCCATCTTTAATTAAATTACATTTCTAAAAACACAAAAGTTACATAAACCGTGAAACGAGTCAGAGTAATGATTAGCATTGAGCATCTCAAAGCTAACAGTCCCTGGTTTTTTAATTATTGACAGCCGTTGAAAAGATGAGACCACATTTGGAATGTCGATCTTAATTGTTCGGTATCATTAGTGGATTGTTCTGTTGCCGTTGCCTTCTCCTTTCATGAGGCTCGGATCCGGGCTTAGACGGGTGTCGGATACTAATTACAAAGAACGTGCATCCTACGAGTTAATGAGTATGCGCCAGACATTCTGCCAGAAGCTCGATCTCATCGGCACATAGAATATTCTAATGTGTTCTTCTTCTTTCATCAGACAGTCCTCTGGGTTTTGTGTCTTTATTTTACCTGTGAACTAGCGATATCAAATATTCACATTATTCACATTTATTATGCTTGCAATTTAAACTTGAGCAACTCTTTTAAATCAGACAGCAATGTGTTTTCTATTTAGCCAATAAGGCCATGTCATTAGACCAATTGTGCAGTCATTTTTAGAGTTGCAAAATTTGCAAAATGTATGCATTATTTAATTTTATTATGGAAAATTTTGCTAAATTTAGCCGAAATCTATTATGCAAAATTTTATTTTACATTGCGTTTGAACATAAATGCGTGTCGGCAGTGTGTATACACAACCACCCTATAGTAAAAATCCACACACTCCTCTTTTTTTTAATCCCCATAAATCAGAAGCAGTTTTCTAAGAAGAACCGTCTGCAGATTGTAGCTTTTGTGACATCACAAATGCCCACGACTGCTGATGGACTCTAACCTATTAGCATAGACCCCACCTCGAGTGACCTGTACACACAGTCAGCCATGTTTATCTCCACACAGAGCATCTGACAGCAGTATTCAAGACATGTATTCTCATTAAAGCTGCTAAATTATTCAATCAAGAGCAGTGAGTAATATCCTGTTTTTCTTCTGTTGTTGGCGTGGCCTGACACTTTCCTCTGGATTTACTCCTAAATATCAAGGAGTAAATCATTGAAAATTTCTTTCTATCGGTAAAAAAAAAAAAAAAAATGCAACTGGTCGATAGGGTTGGGTATCGTTTGAATTTGAACGATTCTGATTCCGATTCCGATTCCTTGTTTCGATTCCGGTTCCTAACGATTCTCGATTCCGATTCTTTTAAGAGGCAGGGTCAAAAAAGTTTAGCTAACCTTGCTAACCAACGGTCTTTCGGAAGGAAATAATCCTTTCTGAAGGAAATACTCCTTCTATCACAAATACTCCTTTTGTCACAAATTTTGCATTTTGCCGAGATTTCGTTATTTTTAGAAAAGTGAAGCCACACTTTGGACCGCCGACGTAAGCTACTCATGTTCGACTCGCGCGGTTATGCCAACACTTCCGGTAGACGCTTATCTTCGTTGGTGTTGTTCAGCGGTTTCTTCTTCCGCTCGGCGGACTGTTAATATCGAAACTAGGAATCGAAATTTGAACTTTTGAACGATTCCGGGAAAAACTAAAAGTTAGTCCCGGTTCCAATCGATACTCGATTCTCGATACCCAACCCTACTGGTCGACCAATAAGAATGTCAGTCGACCAAGGCGGCATCGACCAATTTCGGGGGGCATGGGATGTATTCTGCCAAACCACTAAGATAACATTTTGAAAAGAGAGCTTCATGGATGCCAACCTTGTTTATATGATTTCACAAAAATGCTTTTAAATCAATTATTTTTATCACACAATAATAACCCTGGGTGTATTTATTACATTGTACACATGCACCTCTGCTTACATGTTTGATATAAATGCGTAGAGAGCAAATATGTCTGTGATATTGCCGCTCACATCCCTGTCTTTCAGTTTCTCAGAGAATGATTGCTCAGTAATTTCAGAACTTTAGCGAGAGCATTCACTGACCTATTTTCTTATTATGCCAGTTGGGATACCACTCTATTTTTGCATAACGATGAACAAGACTTATAACTGTACAACAATGAATACAAACACTCATAAAGAAGCCATAATTGCACTCAGAAGAAAATCTGCATTCAGGCTATATATAGAGACACAAGTATGTTGGTTTTATGATATTGTACAGGGATAATATTGGTGTATCAAGTACAAATGGGTCATATTATAGTTTGTGTGTGCGTCAGAACAATTCTATAGCTAATATTACAAAAGGTTTCTATTAAAAAAAAAACAGCACAACTCTTCTCTCACGAAAGGTTCTCTCATACTGCGGAATATCTTACGCTAGGGGAAAACCTCTTTTCCTTGAGATATTGACGCCCAAATTATGCGTTGCGTTGCGACAGCATGCAGCCATATGGAAGACGACTTGCATGCCTATTGGCTGTCCAATTGGTGTGACCAATTGAGAAAGTTGGTTGCAATGAAAAAGTTAGTCTGTAGCCCTGTCCCCATATATACTCATTGGCTTCATCACTTTGTCTCCTCTCCACCAATAAGCTGGTGAGTGGTGGGTGTTCTGGCGCAATATGGCTGCCGTCGCATCATCCAGGTGGATGCTCCACACACATAGGTGGTGCTGAGAAAATTTCCCCCCATTCCATGGAAAGAGCTTTAAGTGCTGAGTAAAGCATAATAAATATAATGAATTATTATTATTAGCTATTATTATTATTATTATACATTCACATACAATGTGAATACATGCATGTCTGGTAGGACGTTTTACAGAATCAGTCTCAGCCTCAATTGTAATGTAATTTCTGCCGCATCCCAAAACAACTCATTATCTACAAGGTCTTTCCCTGTAAAGACACAGAATGGAGAGTCATTTTAAAAAGATATTTCCAGTCAAGGTGTCTGCACAGAGGAAACGTGTCAGTCTTTTATCAGAGCTGGGATAAAATAAAATAAAAAATAATGATGCCATGCTGGAGTCTGTTCAGCACTCTCCTTAATTAGTCCAAGACATTGTTTTATCCTGCCCTTTCTCTGTCTAAGAAACCACTAGGTGATCTAATCAACCTTTTTGCAGTCTATTCAGAATCTTTGCATCACTTCTCCCTTCAAGTTCATCTGAGACGGCAATTTCTTTCCTAAATGAATTCTCCTTACAGTTTTATTTTTTTTTCTTACAGAGTCTGCCAATAAGAACAGAAATGCATTCATTTCAAGTTCAAAAAAAGATATGAATCGCATTAATCAGTTTTTAAACTGTTTAACATAAGGTAACCTTGAAAAGCAAGTAGTTTGAATGTAGTAACCTTAATTGAAGTAGCAAAGAATAATTGGAGGATTGGAATGTTTAGTGATAGTTAACCCAAAAATGAAAATCCTGTCATCCTTTAAGCCCGTAACACAACAAGCGTCGGCCGACTAAGTTTCCTCGGTGTGTTCAGCGCGGTTTTGTGCCGTCGGCTGAAAAAAGTCCTCGTCGGCTTTGTTTCGCCCGATTTGACATGTTGAATTGGCGTCGGGCCATCGGGGAAAGAGAGAACTCTGATTGGCTGTTCAACTTAGTGTAAGAGTCAGTGCATGAGAATAAAAGCAAAACAGCAAGAAGTCAAATCGGTAAAGATAGAAGGCTGTTCTTATGTTACGTCATCTTATCTGAGTGTTTCTTGGCGAAAATTTCAATATTAACATGAGCGGAGTGGAATAAAGAAAGTGTTTAGCAGGATTGATATTCAAAACTGTAAGCACGCGCTCCATTGACTTCCATAGATCCCAGAACTTATGTTTCAAACCTATGACTTAATTTTGTTTGCAGAACAAGACTGAAACTCAATGGGGTCCAAAACTCTCTGAGATTTAAAAAAAGGTACCTTGTGTTCTACAGAAGTCATAGAGGTTTTGAGTGACAGGAAGGCGAGTAAACAATAGCAACATTTCCATTTTAAGGTAAACTCTATAAATGCCATTTTCCTCTGAGAAGTTGGTTAAAAATGCATTTGACAACATTGACAACTAAGATGATGTGCTTACGCTTTACTGTTCCATCTAGGATTTTTATAGTCGCAACAGTACAATGGAGTAAATGTCTGAAGAGTGTGTCTATATTTAACAAACATTATCAACACAAGGTAACTGAAGGTTGGTTTACACAATAAAACAATGATAAATATGGTAACAAAGAATGAATGGAGGAATTGAACATTCTTAACAGACACATCAATGTAAGAAATGAAAGCTTAAAACAAAACATTCTGCTCGTTTGACCTTGTGGGGGAAAGCATTGGCACTGTGAGCGCGTTGGAGGAGTCTCGTTTCAGTCTGAAGTCTTGCTACTCTATTTTCGCTCCCCAACAGAGTCTGTTCAATTCTTTCAAACCAGCATAAGGTGTCAGGGCAAAATTAAGAGTTGTCATGAAAGCAATCTTCTCACAGAAATGCTCTTTCCTCTTATCAGGTGTGCTTGAAAGTCTTAAAAAAAGTCAGATTTTGGCACGGTAAGGACATGAAGCCATTCACCCTCTTGCCTTAGATACTCCTGTGTGATTTCAAACTGACATCTTGAAAGAAAGAGTGAAAAAAGATGCAAAGTGTCTGTCTCTAAATCAAAATCCCCTTTGTACCTGCATGAAAGGTAAAGAAACGTTGAAGTCAAGTCAGTCAGCAATTGTATTCTTCCTGCACGTAGCTTACTTTTTAAAAAGCAAGGTGAACTGAAGCGTCCAGCTGTGAACAGAGATCATTAATAGAGAACAGTTCAAAGTTTTTATTAGAGTTACCCCTGAAAACGAATGCGCAGAGGCTGCAAAATCTAGATTACTGCTTTGTTTCAAAGGTTTTAAATGTTTTTAGACAGTTCCTTTTGTAGCTTAGCAAGATTTGTTTTTACTTTACGCAGCACAGAATTCAAGTGAAGATCTCAGTGGGGCTGCGTAATTCGACAATGACGACTTTTAACATTTCTATGAAATAGCAACCATCTTTTTAATCACAAAACTTAAAACACAAGCTAGTTGCGCGAGTTACTTAAAGGACAAGTTCAGTATTTCAGAGTCCTGTTATAAGATCGTTTCTGAAGAAATTTTTTTTGTGTTTTATTACTCTCATAATATGAATTATTATGAGAGACTTTCAAAAACATAAAAAAACCTTACAAACCCCATTAACTTTTTAATGGAAATGTACATTTTTACATAAATTACCTACAGATTTATATAGCCAAATTGCCATTTTCACCATATGCTAATACCAAATAAGTTTTTTGTTTGTTTGTTTGTTTTTTACTTTAGTTATTTACCAGTAACAGGGATAACTGAGGTAAAATTAAAACAAATTATAATTCAGATAAAAAGTAATGGTGAGCAGAATATTTCATGTCCAATATAATTATAATTATGCACAACATTCTAGCCTTAGCTAAACAAAGGAGTCTGACATTTTCTCCCAAAAATGTCCAAATCTGAGAAACACACATTGATGTTTTCTCTTGTAACAGCATGGCTTACTTAATTTCCAAGCAGAGAGAGAGGGACAGATGTCTACCACATTTATCAACCAGATGTTCGATAACTTAAAAAAAATAATAATAAATAAATACAACAACAACAATAACAACAACAAGCAGCTCTACTTAAATAACAAATAACAAATGTCAGCTGGCTGGAGTCCAAATGCAGATTTTCTCTGTATGGGTTCATTAGTTTATCAGTGGCACATGTTTTTAATCCTTGTCTATTTAAGCATTCAAGTGCAAAAAGAGAACTCACTTATGCGCTGTGTGAGAAGTTTTCTATATATCCATACTGCGCACAGAGAGAGAGTTTATTTATTTATTTATTTATTTATTTTCACTTTTTGTCCTTGAACGGACAAATATGTTAAAATGCCCATCTTGGCGACTATCCTCATAAAAAGAGCCAGTTATTTCTTACGTGAACAAAGTTGAGAAAAAAAAAATGAATTTGTATCAGTATAGTGGACCTGTGCATTTGATCTTAAAATGACAGTAGCCTAATATACCTGCTGTTGCCTGTGCCAAAATTAAACAAAAAAAGACAAAGTCTTATCCTTGACTGAATGACTTTTGTGATTTAAATAAGGATTAATATACATTTAATTTGCATAATAAAGACTATGCAGTTATTTTACATTTGAAAAAAAAAACAGAAAACCACTATTTAATTTGTATCTTTGTTCTTTTGTATAGCTATTACTTAAAATCTGTAGAAAATATTCTTAGCATAATGTCTGCATGTGCTCCAGATTGTGATGTATAGAAGCAGCTAAAAAAGCAAATAGTCTCAAATAAAAATACATTTTCGCTTTGTTTTTTTTTTTTTTGTTTTTTTTTTTTTTGTTTTTTTTGTTTTTATCATTTCATTGTTTATTATTTTTTCTAAATTAATGTTTTTTTTTTTTCAACAACTGGAATAGCTAATTTTTGTTTCCCAATGAGAATTTGAAATTTTTTTTACACATTGTACATTTAAGCCTGACAGACTTGATATCATGTGGGACTTTAATTTGTGAGATAATATTTGATAGAATTTGTGGTTGTGGAAAATAGGCACATAATATCATAAAGTTAATATATTGAGTAATATAGGCCTGAATCGGATCGAATCGTAATCGTTTTTAAGGGTATCGTCAAATATCCAATCGCTGGCTATGACAATCGATATTAGATTGTATTCTGATTCTGATAAACACCCCTTAAAATGAATCTACATTTTAGATCAACAGTTGTGAGAGTATCCTCTTGTCTTTAACATCAGATCTATAAAGTAATGGTACAGCAAACACTGTAAAAATGGTGTCTAGGTTTTACAGGGTGAGCTAGATTATAAATGTAATCCTCCATTTCGCCACAAAGCGATTGTTGTACTAAATTGTTAATAACCTGTTCCATTATGATCCATTATTGATAACAACTGAATAGAACCTTAAAAACTCCATCTCCATTCAAAATTAAAGAAAAGTGTATCTAAAAAATGTTTGTTTGTTTGTTTTTTAATTGAAGGAGAATTATATTTTCCACTGAAAATAATAATAGCATAAAGTTTTGGAATGACTATATGTGATTAAAACTTGCTGTGTCTTTTCATCATCTGGTCATTCCTTCTGGGAACTGCCTTTTAAACGGTACACTGGTTAATTTGCTTGTTAATTTTAGGACATTTGGTTAATCAAACTCTTTATACCATATGTCCAGTTTCTAGGTCGGTGACCTATGATCTGCCTCCTTCAGCCAAAATGATGCCATGTCCCACACTGAACAGATAAGCCTCAAGCATCTGACTCACGCTGTTTCTAACCCAAATCCAGAGTGCCTGCTCTGCATCAGAATAGCACTGGGAAAACACTCAAGTATGGTGTTGATTGCTCATTGCATTGCCTTGCATTTGTTGTTATTTTCTTTTTCAAAGAAAGAATTACGGCTAGAAGCGCTGAAGTTGTACTGGATTTTATCAAAGCTCTGCAAACACGTACTATTCCATACATTATTTACAACTATCAGATGGGTACGTGACCATACATATTTATTGAAAAGTGTGAGGCTGGCAAGCTTTTCTATGGTAAACATCAACCCAGACCTCTACTCTATTGTCCAAATTAACTTCTGCCCTGCCAAAGACCACCAAAAGATACCCAGCAGCATCCTTCTCAAATCTCACCAATGAACTCCTTCAAGAGGATTGACCAATAGACATGATTAACCGGTAGAAATTTAAATGCTTGAGAAAGTGTATGTCTATCAGTATATTAGATCAGTGCATTTGGCCTTAAAGTAACAGCACCCTAATAAATTCTATTGTGTTTTTTATTTTTGTTTTATTTTATTTATTTTTTATGACATAGTGGGGCGCCACCCCACAATTTCAATCTTTCTAATAAAATGACATGTATGAGTAGTAATTCAGTACTTGCAGCTGTTTCATTAGAATGAACTAAAAAATGTTTAAGTAATCAAACGCAACTGTAATAAAGTTCAGGGAAGGAGGAGGCAGACATTAAATATATCTTTAATTGTAAAATAAACACAATAAGGACTGGCAGCGAGTCAGTGAAAGTGAGAATAATAAAAACTATGGGTGTTAAAATAATCGTTTCCATAATGCATCGCAATGCGAAAATGGACAATTTTGCATTGATGCAGAAATAGGCCACAATCGATTATAGCCGTAATAGCCTATTTGCTTTTTAATTGCTTTCCAACGGCTGTGAAGATGAATCCACACTCATCCACGGCATCATTAAGCTATACCTTTGCTATTGTTTTGTATAAGCGACCTCTAGCGGCGAAACTTACATTATGTGCCTTTAAGCCAATATTTTTTTTTTCTAATATTGGCCAATAACCGACATAGAACCTGGCTGCATATATTGTGCATCGCTAGCAAACAGATATGGACCAGCACGAGCATCATGCACTTCAGTTATCAAAGATACACTTTAAAAACCCACTTGACTCAAATCTCATATTGATGCTTCTGAGGGCCAACGGTGCCAAAAATCCCAAATCATGATAGAGTGAATAATGAGATGTACTCTTAACATCTCATGATTGCATAAGCAAGGCTGCTGACAGTCTGTCCAAAAGTAATATACATTGATAGCGACAGAATGCATTTTATATGTCTAGTACCGTTTAACGATGATAAACAAGTCACACAATCCATATTTACAGCATAACATGAGGAAATGCTGCAGAGAAATTTCTTATGATGCCTGTCTAAGCAAAAACTGGTCCTCTACTGCTGATCCTTCCAAAAAAAGTAAAGCTAGGGACTAAAGTGTCATCAATACTCATCTGTCACCACAAGAGACAATGGTCCACAGGGTGTCTGAGAAGAAGCAACACATGACCCTTCTCATTACTCATACTCGAACAAAGAAAATAATACAAAATAACACTTTGTAGAATTTTTAATCTCATCCATTCTAAAGGCATTATATGCTAATGCTAACAAATAATGTAAATCCCTTAAGTGTAATTTGATCCTAGATATGAAATAATTCCTAAAATGACCTAACCTAAATTACCTAACCTCTTAATATCGTAAAGCCTCTTTAATACAGGTTACTATTTATATTAGTTTTATATAATGGTGAATAAAAAAAGCCGCTTTTCTCAGGACCATGTGAAAACCCTGCCGCTGCAAGCCTGCCACAAACCTTAGAGTGCTCAGGGACTGAAAAAAGCCTTCTTCGTGGACAACTCGTACTCTTTTTTTACCCGTGGCATTTGTCTTTAAAAATTACCCACTCTAGAGACATGACTATACAGCATGTGATAACACACCGCCAAAATCGTAACGGCCAAAGTAAGTTCAGTTGCTATTATGCACACCCACTGGATTCCCTCTCATCTGCATCACTCTCAAGAGGACACATAAAGAACAGGGCATTTGGGATAATGGGCTGAGACCCACTCTATTATTCGTACTGAGGGAGCCTTAAGTCCTCTGAGCTTCTCTCTCAGGACTCAGAACCAGCCAAGCAAAAAAAAAAAAAAAAAAAAAAAAAGTCAAGACATTTTTTGTGTTAATAAAATATGGTAATAGCCTCTCAACCTTTCATTTCCTTTACTTAGCACCACAACAAATAGTATAATTGTAGGTTAATCTGTTACCTGTGAGTTTAATAGAGAGAAAACAACTTAAAAAAAGAAAAGTTTTTACTAAGGGAATTGTTTCCTGAATGGGCAATATGATAAAACAAAGATAGGATAATGAGGTTGAGATGGAAATGCAAATATGTATTATTTTTAAGCAGGTAACAGGAGAGCACACATCACACCTTCAGAGCAAACCAAATTGTTAAATGCCTACAATGTCTATACAGTATTATATCATGAAGTTAAGTATCTTGCAAAAAAATGCAAAAATAGATAACTTTCCACACAGTTAATGTAAGTTGAAATCACATGACTAGAACAACTGCATTTGCAAACTTAATCAAAGTTCTTGTCTAATGGAAACCGTGGTTGAACACGGAGACTGCGCGTCTGTCAGTTACCGCGCCGGTGTGGATACTGACATTCAGAATCACACATTCTACTTTTTGGAAGTACAGTATGACCATGACAACATAAGAATTTATCAGACAATGTCATCTGAACAGGTAAGCAGGCCTAACATCCACTTTTTTTCCTGATCAACTAAGTGGGAAAAAAAGCATTGCAGTAAATCTCTCCCTCTCAAGAATTGCTCCCTCTCTTAGCTAGCACAAAATAATTCATATTTACCATACTAGCAAAACGAAAAAAGCCACAACAAAGGAAACTCTGTAACTGTGTGAGTTATGCGAACAAGTGTGCTACTGTTACACAATAGAACTATTGAAATGTCTTAAGCCAAGTTCACACTACAGGATTTTAAGCCCGATTTGCAAATCGTTGAGCTCGCGGACAGGTCAGGGTGTTATCGCGTGCAAATTGCGGGGGATTATTGGACGATGAACGCTCGCCAATCTGTTAGTATGAAAGAGCCAACAACCAGAGATGTATACATAGTAACGAAGTAGAACTACTTAAGTACTAAAATGCTGTATCTGTACTAATACTCTACTAGAGTATTGTTTTTTCTCATACTTCTACTTTTACTTCAGTCGATATTTTCGATGAATTTAATACTTTTACTTCAATATTTTTTTAATATTCTGCTAGTTACTCGTTACAATTCTAAAAATTTTACGAATCATTCGTTGCAAGTTGGCTTTCATGCTGCCTAAATCACATGCAACTTTTATAGGGTAATGGTATTGATTGACACACACATTGATAACTAATGCAGGGATTGTCCTGCAATGACATTTTTTTGTCGGCCGCCAAAGCAAATTAAGTAGTGAATTTTAAAATAAACTACTTGCAATACTTAAGTACAAAAAATGTTGAATACTTTAGTACTTCTACTTAAGTGTGGTGCTTAAAGAGCACTTCAACTTCTACTTAAGTCACTTTTTTGATAGAGCACTTGTACTTTTACTCAAGTCTGGGTTTCTAGTACTTTATACGTACATCTCTGCCAACAACGCAGAGAAGACGCTTGCAGACGCAACGCCGAGCCCAGAAAAATATCTAGCATGCTAGATATCCAGAGCCGTCGCACGACTCAACCTCAGTGATGTCATGAGCTACAGCCAATCATAGCAAGGAATGGGTCGAGGCAACCGGTTAGATCTTACGTTTTCTTTTTTTGCATTTTTTTCTTAGAGCAAGTCATCTCGCAAACAGTGTGCAGCACTAGTTTCTGGTTAGTTTTATTGCGTGATTTTTCGTGACAAAACGTGGTTTGTAGACGAGATAGAATCGTTGGGTGACAGAGTTGTTGTCAACTCGTTATTTATTTGATTATTTTCAGGATTTAGACCGTAGCCTACCATAGCACTGAAACAGCTCTGAGTCACAAATAATTTGCTCTTATAATCCAATCGTGGTTGTGCGTGCAGTGCGTTACCTTCTGTTGTTGATCAATCATGTTGTGTTGTGTGGTGTGAACAGGTATAACATTAAACTTGGCAAGGTATAACATTAAATCTGATAGTAACTTTAAACTAAATAATAATAAATAAAATATGCTTCAGAGCGCCGGCGCAGGGACTGAAGTTTAACTGGTTATAGAGTGAGAAGGCCTAAAAAGAGGACACTGAGGTTTAGTTTTCTCTATCCGTTAGTAATGTTGGTTTTGTAATATTTCACAGAACTAAGATATGCTGTCTTTTGCTTAAATACACTCGTGTGTCATCTTCACCTGTTTGATCATTTGCATTATTCCAACACCTCCTTATATATGTTTTTTTTTTCTTTGGTTCCCCTTTTAGTGATCACTATAACCATCCATCGATATGTATACATAGATGCCTCATTAGCAGCTGTTCAATGGACCACTATGTAAGCCGTCTGCCATATTGGAGCGCGCATATTGTTTTTGTATTATATTTCATAATGAACTCAGTGCCGACTTATTTTCCAATACTTCTTTTTCGTGAATTAGAATGCGTGCAAAGGATTGTGGGTGAGTGAAGGGTGCAAAGAATACACTTGATGCATCTTTCAAAAGCAGATGAATAAAGGATGCAAAACAAAGTCTGCCTTCCAAGGATTCTTCAAATTTATATTGCCTTTGGCAGCGCTTGATGTCATGGCAGCCGTGATATGCAGCATTATAGGACGCAGCCTTCTGTTTAAGAAGCACCCAATGCGCCTGCAGGTGTTATGGTAGTTATGTCAAATGATATCAAAATGGCTGCCTTTATGATAGTCTTCTATGATGAGGACACTGACCTTGATTTGGTGAACACATATGAAATAACAAGATATGATCAATATTTAAATTGTATTAGATTTAGTTAAAACATGGTTTTGTAGAAATAATATATCAGAAATGTGTAAATAAAGAAAAAAGGTTGAGTCAAACTATAGACTTTTCACATCATTTCAGAAATATTTTAATATTAACAGTGTTTTGCTAAAAAATAATACATAAATATTTAAACAAAATATTCTAATTATTAGTTTATGCATTTTTTAACCGTTTTAAAAAATCCTGACAAAAATGAGCATCGCATCCTGATATGGCAGAGTTGAAAATGAAACATTCATGCAAAAGCAATTCAGAAAGCCTTTCATTGTTGTTTGGTTAATTGTAATAAATTGGTGTTTGCTTATTACACAAGCTTGGAAAAGGGAATGATCACTCTTTAAACAAAAATAGAACATGTAGAGCAATAACTGCCCTGTCAACAGAACAAAGGCAAATGTAATGATAATGGCCAGCATACTGTGAACACAACATGTACAAAATCTAAAGCCAGAAAGATTTTATTCTTCTAAAATTGGCCAATCACTTGCAGTCCATTGCTTTCACTGTATAGGGAGGGAATGGCTGAAAATCTTCAATAGAAACTGCAGTTTGCAAGATCGTTTTATGTTTGTGCTATTGTCACTCTTGTAATACAAGGGTTTTGGGGCATTCAGAGTCACTGTAGAGGGTGTGGATGTGTCTAACCTGAATTCAAAATGGTATCAAATCATACAGCCCATTCTCACTCCCAAGGCGTCACCTAACTGACGCCTTGGGAAGCATTTGGACATGCTTCAATATCTGACGCTTTGGGCGCCCTTTAGCGTCAGTTAGATGACGCCCTAGGATCGCGTGTACCCCACCCCACACCTAAACCTAACCGCGTCCTCTAACTGACGCTTTCCTTTAGCGTCAGTTAGATGACGCCGTAGGATCGCGTCATGTAAGTGACGCTAAAGGGCGCCTAAAACGTCAAATATTGAAGCATGGTCAAAGGTGACGCCTTGGGGTGAGAATGCGTTGAATCATAGGTAGCATAAGGAAACTGTCAATTTAAAGACAAAAACCATAAATCATGCATACCCTAATGATTTCCCTTTTTTCTTGTCTAATCATTAAATGCAAGTAGAGATTGAGGCACCGTGCCAAGGGCCAATGATTGGTAGACAGAAAAGTTGGCATATTCTTCTTCCCTGCCAATATCTATCGAGCCCAGCTGTCTCAGGCAGACCGAAACAGAGAGAGGAAAGCCTCAGATCAGCTCACGGATCACAATCCTTAAATTATCAGCACGTTACCATGGCGAGATGGAAGTCAAGAGAAAGAGCTGTTTCTTGCACTTTCAAATATAGCAACCTAGAGCTTTAAAGTGCCTCTATTATGCTTTTTCGGATATTTCGTTTTTTTTTTATTTTTTATTATGTAGTGTGTTTAATACACTGTAGTTGTGAATGTCAAAGGTCTGCAAAGTTCCAAAGATCATTCAAAATGCACAATAAATGGGAGTTATTGTCTCCCAAAGGAAAGAAATGATTCTGGGCTGCCTGAAATGAGTCATCGGTAATTCCAGCCTTACTTAATGCTCCAATCTATGTTTGTAAATAATTAGCATAATGCCAGTCTATGGTCTTCATCGGCTGCCAGTGATCAATCCACTTTAACCCGCCCTCAAACACTGGTTTTAGCTGAGGCCTGGGGGACTTTGGTTTGTGTTGTCAAAATGTAGGGGTTAAGGTTAGGGTTAGGTTAGGGTTGCCGTTTTAATTCTCTTTTTCGCTTCCTTGGCGACTCTGATACGTATCCTCGAGAATAAGAGTGATCCTATCAGCAAAAGACTTCCAAAAAGGGTTTTTATATATCAGTCTCAAGCAACCCCCTCTTCACATTCGACATGGTGCCAACCATGTTAAAATGCGAAAGGCGAAGCTTGCATTAACGGGTATGTCCCTCTTTGGCTAATGTACTTTCAAGATGGAGGGGCAACATGGCGACCGACATTAGAACCCCTTACCTGTATGTATTTTCAATGGAAAATTTAAAATTGCATACAAGAAATTACTTTATTTCCTGAATGAAGTAAATATACATTAATGAGCACATATATTTTTGAAAGAACTAAATGTTTTTAGCTAAGAATAAACTAAAAAAAGTTACACAGTGTAGCTTTAAAAAAAGAAGATGACTATTATACATATTTTAAGAGTCACTAACAAAGTGCTCGCAAGATAAAATCATAATCATAATCATTAATCTTAACAGTTGGAAGCAGGTTCGAGGGTCAGTACATACAGAACAAGGCCTGTTTCGATGAGAATGGTGGAAAAAGAAGGGGCCACAGTGGGTGCTTGTGATTAAATGCAGCGCCTTCTAAACTTTATTTTAAGGTTAATATGGCCTATTTACGGCTACACTTCCAATTCTGTGAAATCATAGATTCCAATTCATAGACTTCCAATTCTGTGAGGTCATAGATCAGGTGGTCACGGAAATCTCTTGAGAGGCTGTGACATCCTATACATGACCATCAAATGTAGGACTTTTTAGCCTGGGTTCAAAACCAGAGGTCTCCTAAAATGTTGTTTACATTTGTTACAATTTTGTTAATAAGTTCCAGGAACTACAGTATGCATTCTTGAAGTTCTATTTCACTGGGCAGCACAGCTTGAATGATCTTCACAAGTACGGAGATAAAAGGAAAAGTAATCTTGAAAACGCTCTGAAGAACATCAGTCAGTAAATGCCAGCACTGCATCCACTTCTGGAACAGAGGGACTTCCATGCAAGATTAGAATCAAGATTATTAGAGGTTCATTACTGAGAAGCTCAAGTCTGAACTTTGACCTCCCGGGGATTAAAATCAATATACAGCACAATAACCTTGAGAAATCAATGCATAAACTCCTTATACACCTTATTAAGAGCAAGGGGGAGACTAAGATGCGAGTCATTTGTACAGATTTTTAAATACTTATCTCATAGTGGGAAAACAACAATCCATTCAATGGCACAAAAAAACTGAACTTAGTATATATATATATATATATATATATATATATATATATATATATATATATAAAACAAAGTACACGGACAATAAAAATATATATGAGACATGTAGCATCCAGAATATGTGGTAAGGGATATGCCACAGATTCCACTGCAGGTGGTATTTAAAGGAGTGTGTGAAGCCAGTGGCACTGCTGGAGAACAATGCATATTACTGCAATAATCACAGTTATCATGTGTGATCTCAGTAGACATGTTAATATAGTCTAGAATATCCATCCATTTTCTAAAACTGCAATGCATCTCAGGCCAGTCCATCGCAGCACTTACACGTCGCCATTCACACTCACACTAACATTAAAATTCACCAATCCTGCATGTCTTTGGACTGTAGGGGAAATGATATCTCCATCATAAATGAACATTAAGCTCACAAAAACATAAAATAACATTTAATTCCGACATTTACTGCTAAAATCTAGGAGATGTAGAGTTTCCATGTTACTGTGCTTGAAACTACGGATGCAAAACGGGCCCAGCAACTTAAATGAGTCACCATGTTGCACGGGACACAATATTGTATCCTCAAAAGTTTAATTTAATCACAATACAGAACGATTTATCCCACTGTGCTTTCATTCAATTGCCAAAGTGGCATCCTATAGAGTGTGGCTTAACAATGCCAATTGTCATATGTTCAATTTCCGAGAAATGTACAAGACTACTGTGTTGTTATTTCGCTTTGGCTTTATCTCGGATATAAAGCTGTACTTGAACACACCACAAAGAAGACTACAGCTGACTGCTAACTGCACATGTGTTTTGTGCCTGTGTGTAAGGAAATAACTATCTGTATCAGCCAACATTAGTCATTTAAAAGAGAAACCAACACTAGGACTGCAGATATACAAACCGTTAATAAAGTAGCGCTTGCTTACCATTTTGAATATCAGTCATGTTTATCACTTTCTTCATTTCAGGAGGCTCGTTATGAAAATATTTACATATTGGAATGCTGAGATTTGGCGTAAAATTAGAATAGCCTTCTGTCTGTGTTGTGTTGAATTCTGTGCTTGCTTTAATTCTCATGCACTGACTGAACAGCCAATCAGTGATGTCTCACAGATGCAGATTCAACATACTACCACTGACTTGTGGAACACACTGCAAAAACTAGCCCGACAGACGCTCACCAACAGCCCAACAGTGCTAGCCTATTGCCTTATTGAATCCCTGCAGTGAGTTATTATTATGGAAAATATTAACTCAATCAGCTAATCTGATGTTGCAGCCATATCATGTTTAGCCATAAAACACATCTTAAAAATGTTTTTGTATGTATGTGTTGATGAGAGCATGCACTTCATAAGATGATTCAGCTGAAGAGGTGCACATCCTTTGCATTAGACTTGATGAGCTCAGAGGAGATGGGTGAAGAGCGTTATATTGCTTCTACTCTCTGCAATTGTCTGCAATTGAAAGCATTTATTTACACAACCACTTATCAAAAGAGGAGACACGAAACACTACTTCCCCTGAACCAACCCGTGGAGCTTTGAGCCTCTCGCCAAAAAATAAATAAAGAAATAATAATAATTACTATTATCATTTAAAACTTTTATTTGTAGCCCATACATTATGATTATTGAAATCACAACGATTACAGTTTATAATAAGCTTCTATTGGTTAACATTAGCTAATGCATAAATAACTTAACTAACAATGAGCAATGCTTTTGTTAGTGTTATTCTTTTTTTAATCAACCTAGTTAATAAAAAATCAAGCTGATCATTGTTAGTTCATGTTAGCTCAGGTCCATTTGAATAATATTAACAGACATTATTTAAAATATCTTCCTTTGTGTTCAATAGTGGAATGTGGAAAGAAATTTGTGCCAGTTTGGAACAACATAAGGTCAAGTGAACAATGACAGAATTTTTGGGTGGACTATCGCTTTAAAGGGGAGGTTGATGATGATTTTACTTTTCTAACTTTAGTTAGTGTGTAATGTTGAGCATAAACAACATCAGTAAAGTTAGAATGCTTAAAGTTCAAAGCAAAGGGAGATATTTGCTTTTTAAGGACAACACAAACAGCTGGTAGGGACTACACAACATAAATCCCAGCCCCTGGACATGATTTATAGATTATCAAGACTAGAAGATAACTACACATCAGCAACATAAATTAATCGAACTAACCATTCAGAAATGTCCTGTTGCTTCTACATGTTGCCGCTTCTTGAACCTCTCCATCATTGACTCTGTTGACATCATCTGACTCTGGTTTGAACATACATTTTCAGTGCATGTTTGTGTGAGGTAAAATGACAAAAGCTGTTGAAGCTCCGCCTCTGTGCTAAGCAGCAGCTCATTTGCATTTAAAGGAACAGACACAAAATGGTGCGTTTTTGCTCACCCTCAAAGTGACAACTTTAACATGCTATATAATCTGTGGTATGTGTTAACTAATGTTAACAAATGGAATATTATTGTAAAGTGTTACCTATTATTTTATTATAGAATTATATATATTTATAATATACAGTAAACTCTACAATAGAGATATACCAAATGTTAAATTACATATAAAAATAATCTTGGGACAGTTATTATCTACTACTGTAGTTACTACTGTAGTCCAAGTTATAAAGAAATACAAAAAATCCTTTCCATTCATAGTTTAGAATTTGAATTTTAAAAATGCCCCATTATGTTTCAAATAAAGCTGGATTATAACGTAAGTGTAACAGGGGTCATCTGATCCGCCACTCACCTTGACTTTGTGAGAAACGGAGGCAACTAGATGAATTAAATCTCAATTTATTTGACTGTAGTTTTAAAACATCTATCCCAGAGTTGACAATTACTGTGTCTGTGAACCAATTCAATTTTCAGCACAGGGCTACCAAATCCACAGCTCAGCACATAACCATGTAATCATTTAATTTATGCTTGCAAAAACAAAAGACAAAGCTGCCCAACTTGAGCAAATTTCCATGTCAAAGGACAGGCATGCCAGTAAAGATCACCCCAGCCTGCTCATTAATCAGAATCATTTTCGCAGGTGCAGATACGAAATAAACATTGCAATGCTATTTGTTAACATCTCTGAAGTCTGCACCTAGTATCTAATGAATGCTTCTGAATGAAATTAATCCCTTTAACTCTGCCCTCTTATCATGAAATGACAGTGTAATGAATTTATAGTGTTTTCAGTGGCACCGAACATGCCAATCCAACTTTTTTTCCACTGGTTATCAGAAAGGAGAGTTCTTCCCTTTACCCTGCCTCCCTTCGTCCATTATAAACATACACACAAAAGAGCAGTATAAGTACAGCATTGATGAACTATGCCACCCTTCTGTAAACAAGTCTTTTTACAAGCACAGCCAATGCAGTTTATTCTATACGTGCTCTTCTATTCTTCCCCTTCTGACTGAAGCCCTTAAAGCTTTTTACACAATACAGCAACACAATTTACAGAAAGCATTGTGTTCTTTGTATGACATGGAGTGTGGGAAGGAAACACAGCCGGTATGGTACAACCGTCAATATTCATATGGATTATGTTTGTTTTCATTTGCTGTTAAGAAATGGCAGCATTGGCTTGGGAATCCCTGAGCTCTGTTACATTTTTGATGCGAACAGCAGAAGCAGGAACAATAGAACATTCATTAATATTACCAAGAACAGAACAGACTCGAACACAATATGCAAAATTGTTAAAGCTACAATTCCTAAGATTTAGATGCCGCTAGAGGGCGCTACATTCAAAACAACAACAACGGCTTTGCTTGATGACGACGTGGAGAAACGCGGAATGATGGGAACTGTTGTTTTCAACTCCACCGTGGATAAATCAGTCAGACAGGAATCGAAAATTAGTTGTCATGGATGAGGTAAAGTTCGATTTCTATAAATGTTGCGTTTACATGCTTGTTTTTCCTTAAACTGAAATAACCGCAAGAGAAGTCAGGTTTAAAAGTAAATTAGTTATCACAGATGTTACTGTACGAGTCACTGGACGAAGCTATGATGGAGAGGGTTTGAAGGGGCAGGTTTCTTCCAAGGAGTTGACATGGCTGGTCCTCCTTTTTGGTAACTTTATAAAAATAAAAAATCATGTACATTTGACACATCTTTTCATGTCGTTTAAGTATTCAACCACAGCTACAGTTTCACAAAATTAACGTCAGCGCCGCGTCGCGCCACATTTAAAATCGAACACACTATTATCTATAAAGTGTAACGTTACACATACCGGCGGCGCCATTCGGCGTCTGTCCGCGGCACCCAGCAACGCCTCAGGACCGTGTTCAAAATCCTGCTGCGCCACAGAGCGCCATTTACATAGTTTTGTATAAAATTTTAATTATTTTGTCTCAAATCGTTGCTAATGGATCCTGACTTCGCCCTATGCTTCAATATGCATTTAGTTTTGCATTCATTTACAGAAATCAGCTGCTTGAACGACAATTATTAGATTTTTCAGGTGAGATTCTCAATTCATTCGGTTAACGGATGATTTGAGGAAAAGTTTTCAGAATGCAGACTCAGCAACGATTGTATTTAATTGTACAGTACAATCATAACATAGAACAGACATTATCTTCATTTCCTGTCATTAAACATAACAATATTGCTGGCCATACACTAATGAGAAAGTGCGCGTCCGGTGTTCGATACTGTGGAGTTGTCCTAAACGTGGCGCGGCGCTTCTCGTCCGGGTTGCGACCCCCTTTACAGCCAACAGTTCACATTCCGAGAATAAATGAAAAGAATCGTTGTGCTCCATTCCATAACAAATGCGCGAAACAAGCTTACGTTTGTTGCTTGATAGACGCTAACGTACAACTACAACTACCGCATTTGTCCAGGACTACACGTACAGTAGTACGAGCGGAAACCGAGGTAAGCGGATATGATGCGATTGACTCGCGACTCCCAACTCACCCGCCCCATTTCCTTGGTTAAAATCTCAATTTTCTCACGATTTAAACATTGTTTGAAACATTTGGAATATTGTAAGTTATCATCTTAACTAAATATATAACACTGGCCTTGTGATTTTGGTATATTTTAATGCAAAAATCTTCCACCTTTAACATGACATTGGCTGAAAAGGAAAATTTTGGTCAATTTTGGTTCTAAATGTCCTATTTATTTTCTCAAGATATCTACAGTACTCAAATACACTTTTTTAAAACAGTGACAGATTAATTGGAAACAATTTCCCCCGACACACTTGGACATCAACAGCAACATGATATGGGAATCATGGCCTCCTGTTTATAGTTTGTATTGATTTTGCTATGTTAAAGGACAAGTTCGGTATTTTACAATTAAAGCCCTCTTTTAAGATCGTTTCTGATGAAATAGATCAGATTATTTAGTTAATTATAATTATTTATTTGCCACTCATAACAGCATTCCTGTTGCTCAAACAGTAGATCATATCACTAGCAAAGGCAAGCTCTTGGGTTCAACTCCCTTGGAAAGCATGAGCATGAAAATGTATACAGTGAGTGTAATTTAAGATACTTCTTCTAAATGCATAAAAATAACTAAAGCAGACCTGTTACCAATTTTTACTGCTCCATGAACCACCAGTTGAGAACAGCTGCTCTATGAGCCTCTTACATGTGGATGATGAAACTGTTGAAAGAGAAGACTGGCTACACAGTTCTGGCTAAAAGAGA
This sequence comes from Pimephales promelas, assembly GCF_016745375.1. The sequence goes on from NW_024121188.1 coordinate 7,750,938, forward strand.
TCAGCATTTGAATGTACTTGCTTTGATGTTTCATCATCAAAAGACATTATCAGATCAAAATGAAATTGATGTATCATATTTTTGTACTGTAACTGCATGATCAGATGAAATGCTCCTTTGTAACATGTAAAAATTCAAAGCAGTTGATTCAGATTCATCTCAATTCACCCCAATGCAACTGAACCGACCCAAGCAGTGAGTGTGCATTTAGACTGTTGGCATAATAAGAACTCATTTGTCTTGCTTTGAATTCTTCATTTGGAAGATTCAAGTTTGGATTGGGTGACAAAGAAGCTCCTGAAGGTCACATGTATGTCTTCTAAAGGAGGCAGGAAATCAAAGAGTGATTATCGAAGACTAAAGCAGGAATTGCCAACTCCTGTCTCTGACTGCAGCTAGTGCACTTGATCAAGATGGATCTGTTAGGGAAGGAGTCTCTTAAGAAGGGGAAATGGAGGAATCCACATGGGGGTTTGCTCAGCTGTGAAGAGCCTGCACTGAGCTCTGAGGGGTGTTCAGGGTAATGTTGTGGGTCACTCCTGAAGTTAAAGGTCATTAGGAGTGTCAGCACCTCCAGACAAGCTATATTTCTAAAAGATTTTTCCAAGTCTGAGGTTGTCGGAATGTCAGTACGGCAAATGAAAGATGGGTTCATTTAAAGGATGAAATGTTGTCTTTAACTATTAAAAGAAACAGAAAAGGAAGTTGTTTATTTGGATTTCATGATTTTTTTTTATGTAAAATCAGTCGTCCTCACCTACTGAAAGAGATCATAGTTGAGGATTTGCATAAAAGATAATATTTTGGTAGTGTTTCCCAGATTTAAAGTGGATTGTTTGCTAAAAAAATGCATAATCAAGGTAAGAGAACTATTACTACTATAGTTTTTATTCATATTTTGAATTCATTCTTATTTCCTATTTTCATATTAGTTTGGTTTTGTTTTTGAGCAACATGACAGTAAATTAATGATATAAGTCATTTGTATCAGCTAATTGAATGACAGCATAAGATTGCATTTGTCAATCCTTATTTTATGGCTCTCATCGAAAACGCTGATCACAAAATGATGTGCAAAATTGTACACCAGCCAGGCAGCAGGACTCTGAAATGATGATGAAATGAAACAGGCTCTCGACCCATAAAAACAAATCTCCTGTCTATTAATTGTGCCTGTAGACTGTCCATACCGCAGATTGTGATCACAACCTCAGCTGAACTTTGAGACCTGATGGTTTATGCAACAAATGATTCTCTCGGTCTCTCACTCACTCAGACTGCATTATGCTCAGGTGGCCTGTATTAAAATATGGGACATGCCAGCCACCAGTGCAGTCAGAAATTATGAATGATCGCTTCACTCTGTTAGGCATTATTTGCGGGACACCGCTGGAGTTATATCACTGACTTTGTCTTGATTTAAATTTCTGTGTAGGGTTTTTGCATGAGGACATGTAATCTTCCAGTACAGAGAGAATGAAAACAGCTGGGCGGGAGTGAAGATGAGTATTGTAAATGTGCCAGATGTCGCCCAGAGATTAGAACCTGCACACATCAATCATCAAGTACAACTGGGGATTTCGACACCCCATGCAGACTTTGTCAACTCGGGGACCCCAAGTATAGGCAAATTCACAGCCTATCACAATGATTCAAACAGTGCCTGTATATATATTTTTTTACACGTTTAAAATACGCATTACATTTTTTTTTTTCACTGTTTGCAAGATATCACTGTCAGCAATGAAAAAATATCATCAACACAGCAGTATCAATTTTCTCAGTAAATATCAATTTTCCACCAGATATCAGGCTGTTACAACATACAGTACATGGTCTGTGCATTTTGTAAATCAAGGCATAGAACGAATGGAAGAACATATTGGTTAAGAATCAAATGATGGGAAAGCTATTTGGTGTGAATTTACAATATGTTCCTATAGTAACCTACTTCCACAATAATTTCTTTTTTCTTTTTGCTGTGAAGGACAATCACGTTTGCAGTTTTACATTAGATTGAACTGCAGTACGAATACAGTGCAAACAAGTGCAATCAGTGCTATTAAATAGGGTCAGTGTGTGAATTATCCAATGACATTAATGGGGGTTACTTTTATTTATTTATTTATTGTAATTCCCACGACACTATAAAATGGCGTCCCAGTAGGCTATGTACAGTTAAAGCTGCAGTCTGTAGCTTTTGGAGGGGTACTAACTAGAGATTCACCCACTGTAAATTGCAAAAGACTTCGTTCGGACTTCGAAAGTGGCCAATTTATAGAAAAAAAAAAGAGAGACTGCAACCGGACCCATGTGAAAACAAGTAAACATATCGGAAGGACATAAGTCACTGCTTACGTTGATGGTAACATTAACAATTTGAGGACAAAGTATAATTTGCATAGTTTTGCATATTATGATAACTTATAAGTGATTGTTTGATTTAATCAGCGAGATTTACTGCAATGTCAGAACCAGAAAAAAAGTGAATGTTTCTTACTAGTTTAGATGACAATTTCCAGTGAAAATTGATATGCTGGTCATACTTCCAAAAATAATAATCTGTGATTCTGAATGCCAGTATCCACACCGGTGCAGTGACTGACAGCTGCACATTCTCCTCAAACATTGTGTTCATCCACACTGTGCTTTGTCGAAGTACAACTCTCGTAAAGTTGATAATTCCGCGAATGGCTGCAATTGCAGATTTCAAACAGAGATGGCGACAAAGAGGAAAAACGCCGGACTGCAGCTTTAACCAAATGTCAAATTATTATTATTTTTTTTCAATAATGTGTAGGCCACTCTGACTAACTTGTAATCTTACTTTTTTTGGTTACAAGAAATGCTGATGAAACATAAGGAATATACTTTGGAACTCTACCAACTTAAATTTAGTAACGTCCAAACATTATTCATGGGGGTCAAATTGGAAAAGTGGATGGTAAATGACTCCATTATACCACAGCATGGTTATTATTTAGCCGAGAGAGAAAGAGAGGGAGAGGGAGAAAGAGAGATGATCCCATGGTTAAGGTATGTCTCGGTTCATCTTAACAAAAATCCAAATGTGTGCCTCTTTTCATATTTACAATAAAAGTCACCGAATTATGCATAGGCTATGTAGATTTGACTATGAAATAATAAATATGGTCAGGGTGAAAGTCAATAGCTCTTGGCACTATGCTTTCAGCCTCATTTATTCCTGGGCGTCAGAATGTTCAAACGTCCTGCTGTTTCACAATGTACCGTATGAAAAATGACATTCACCCAGTGTCTGTGCTCTTACCCAGCATCAAACACTAGCCCAAAGTACCGCGTCTGAAGCCTTGCTATTCTCGGAGAATCCAAACTAAGCGGGGTCTCGCACAAAACGGACAAACTTGATCTAAGTAAATATGAAAGATGTCTCAATGTGCGTGCAGCGGTTTCTGATGAGAATATGTGTGTGCGGGATTCGAAGCGCAGTACAGAATGAGTGTTTTCTACAAAAGCGCGTACTAGTAGGCTATGATAAAACACAGCATAACAATTACTTACCAACAGCTACTTGCAGTAGATCAGCGCACAAGAGAAAACACAAAGACAGGACGGTCATCTTTCCCATATTTTGCAATAAATCCCAAACTCCATTTGCGTTTACATGCTCTCCGGCAGCTCGCTGCGTAATTCCCACCATTCCAAAGAGATGCGATTCCACAAACTGGTCATGATGCTGTCCAAGTGTCGGAGGGAAGATTGAAGTTTAAAACAAATGCGCACTTCAAAAAATACAGGGTTGTTGAATATTACGTAAAGATGATTAAAAGCGTTGCATTGTGATATAGTCTCCTCGCGAAGGAAGCAACCAACGTTTACGCACAGACGAGGATTAAAAAATAGATATGGATTTGGATGAAAATCTCTCTCTCTCTCTTTCTCTCTCTCTCTTGCTCCCTCCCTCCCGAAACAGAGTCACTCGATCACTCGCTTTTTATTTCACACAATTTTCCTTAATCCTACTCTGGCTCCAAACCCTTCCCCTCTAATTCTGTCCACTAAGCCGATTTATTCGTGCTGGATTTTTTCCCCTCACTGAAAAGGTTTTGAAAGATCATTATAGGCATACGTGGTGAGATGCCTTACTCTGCATTAACTGCATAGAACCTGGAAAGATCAAGAGCTGGAAATGTTTCTACGAACAGCGTCACCTAGGGTATCTGCAAATGAACCCCACTCAGCACCAGTGAGTTTTCATGTTCCAGTAAGTTTTCGTGCATGAGGGTCAAATGGGATGTCTGTGAAGACAATAAAGAAAAATTCTGTTTTGAAAAATCATAAGTTAGGTTATTTGAAATGTTGGTTTTACTTTCATATGGCTTTATTTTTCGTTAAGGACTGTTCTAAACAAAAATTTTGATTGAATGACTGAAAATTGTAGATACATCATTAAAAGGACTAAAAATATGATTTCAGACATAATTAGGTAATCATTACAGTTCTAGTGATTCTGGTCACATGACAACAAAATGGATTAAGGGTTTACAACAATTCATTCATTTCAATGTATTGACTTATAATAATATAAATTAGCCCAGAACATGAATTGAATCACAAGGTAAAATTTGTACACAAGGTTATTTTTGGTGTAATATTCCAGGCGTTGATGTAGAAGTTGGCCAATCACAGTTGATACATTTGGAGTGGCACCTCAGATAGACATTAAGCAACAGCCTCTGGTGGAACGGCAACGGCATTCTGGCGTTCTATTGCGCATGCGCGACATTAACTGCTACTCCGCGTCGTTCCACTGTATACGTCTACTACGGGAGAACAGCTGATTTGCCGTAGTCGATACTACGTGACAGATTAAGACAGTTAAGGTTATGTTTTAGGTTATGTGGCATTGAAATCGTTCCTGTATATCATTAAGTGCTAAAATCAACCCTTCTCTTCCTTTTTAAAATCACTTTCTTTTTGTATTTTGTCTGACGATTAAATTATCCCCTATGCCGTCCTCTTTACTGTTGCTTAGTGATTTTTGCGCTCTTTAGCTACGGCAGTTAACCGTTTACTTCCGGCTGCCGTCGCCGTTCTATCAGCAGCTGTTGCTTAAAGTCCCTAATTAATGAAATTGTAGGGCTGCCTATTGGGCCACCATCTAGCCCCTGGATGATAATGCTATTATCATAAAAATAGTGAGAAATATTTTATTGGCCACATAAAATTCTACAACATTGAATGCTGACAAAGGATAATGTACCACAATTTAGCATGCATGCTGGTAGACAAATAGATTAGTGTGGTAAGAGTATTGTTTAGTCATTGCCATATTGGTCTTTACCATGAATGAGGCAGTTTTGGTGAGCTCCCACACAATGCATTCAGTCTTTACCTGCACCCGAGAGTACATTGATGAAATGCTAATCTTGCCTCCGACAACACCCACAAGGAAGGAGGGAAGCAAGGATGAGAATATTATGCAATACTCTGGGGTCAAGACCTTGTTGCAGGCGCTCTGAAATTCAATCAAAGGCACAAATTAGAAATATATTCCTGAACTCTCCAACAGAACCTGCCACAAGTGCTAATTAAAGAAATGTAGGTGTACTCGCACATACCTGAGGCAGTTTAAGGTCTTCCTGAAGTTGAACTCTATTGTGCCGAACACTTTGTATTCACCTACACGCACACCACAGATGACAAGTTCTTGCGCAATATTGTTGGGAGTCTGGGTACCTTGGAAAAATATATATCGCACAGCCTGCTTTTGGCTCATTTGAATGTGTATTTGTTTTTATGTGCTGAAAGAAACTTGAAAAGAGAATGACAAAGCCATCCAGCGATTCCTGACTGACACTCACGCTTGCAAATGCTCCTATACTGCATATGTATTACCTGAGCTGTGCCAGACAGAGCTTGGTGTCAGTGGGATACTCTATGCCCTGCTTAGTACTTCCTCCAAGCACACGTGCTTGTGGAGTCATGACAAGACCCTTGGTAAGTCTCTCTGATGATTTATGAGATGGCGGTGCTGTGACGTAAGGGAATGAACACACGGGAGGAAAGGAAAAACAAAATGTGAGGCCTCATAAATGGACAAAGACAGCACCTCTCTAGAGCATGTAGGCACTCTGCTCAAGATGAAGAGGCTGCGGAGCTTCTGGTCTGGGTAGTGCTGACGCCTGGGCAGGGACCTACAATACTAATGCGATATCGTGCATCTCTAGAGGGCAGTGTCAACAACAATTTATTGAAGCAACACAGCTCAACATGTTCCTGTCCATATGGCATCTGCCCCTTGGACACTTCAGAAGCAACTGCATCTTTTCCAGTTGTCTTGGGTGGTCCGACTAATCTCTTTAGTCCTGTAAATCTGTTAAAGCGATAGTTCACCTAACATTTAAAACTGACTCACCCTCATGTCGTTCCATACCCATAATGGTAATCTTTGAAACAAATCCAGGATCGCTACACGACACCATTTTCAACTAAAATCTGCAAACTTTTGATGCGCTTTGGCCTTTAATTTAAACGACAGCAGCTTTTTGGGGACGTGAAAAAGGAAACTTTTGAAAACAGGTTTGAAGTGCAAGTTCTTGAAAAAAAAACTGTGAATTTGAGATATCAATCATATCACGCATTTATAAACTGTTTCTTTACAAAGTGACATCACCAACTACTGGCCTGGCAGCATAAAACAGTGTTTTTAATCGTTTTTGCGGATCTGTGTGAACAGGGATCGCTTTGACAACATTGTCGACTGTACTCAAAAAAGGAATCTCTATATAGGTGGCAGCTGATTGGTTCCTGCTGTATCAGTTGGTAATGAGCTTGCATACTCAACCATCAAATACATGGGTAGCATTTGCCTTAGCAGTGCAGTTTGCTTTCAGAAACCCTCCAACTCTCCCAGATCCACCTGAATAGACAACGCATTCTCATCCTTTAACGGCATATAGAACGCTATATGACAAAACGGCGCTATACTACGCACATGGCACCCGTTATCGTTAATATAACACGTGCTGTGAGGGCTAAGTTTAGGTGTGGGGTAGGGTGTGCGTGTCATATTCACGATAAAGGATTTATAACGTCTTGGGTTCGCGTGTTATATTAACGATAAAGGGTGCCATGTGCGTAGTATAGCGCCGTTTTGTCATATAGCGTTCTATATGACGTTAAAGGATGAGAACGGGCTCGAATAGATCTTCAAATGAATTTCTTCTATATTGTACAGCAGCAGCATGTCTTACTTGCTCACAGCAGAGTGACATGTACAGTATGTATTGGCTTTAAAGCAGCACTATGCAGGATTTCCTTTTTTGTCAAACTGTGACCCCTAGAGTCGCTGTGGAGTACTTGTACTGTCGTAAATAGCACTCATGCAGAGATGTCTCTGCACTCATGGCCTGATACTCTACCCCTTTATACCGGTACTTGTTCAGCATTGTGGAAGCTGTAACGAGTGGAAATGAGGTGTGGCCCCTTTAAGAGCTGCGCCCTGTTGAACTGTCGGCAGTCTGTATTGTATGCGCCTCAAACACCACATGCGGCGCCGGGTTATTTCTGTTTGATGCTCATTTTAGCAGATCTTGCCGTAAAACAATTTGTTACATCACGCGACACTTCCTGATGCCCAACAGTCAACCCGAAAATAGTCAAATAACCATTGCAATAACTCCGAAGCTATTCAGTAAAGGTAAAAAAAAACTGCATAGTGCTGCTTTAACAAATTAATTGGTTTTCTTGCTTCACACGATCACGAGAACCAATGAGGTTTGTTCTATTGCAAGATGCCCATAAGCTTCTGTGTGTACCATTTTTGATGCACTATATGTAGCCTATGTGTGTGTTTATATGTGGATAAAATCTTGAATCGAATCTCTGTGCATTGTATCAAGTGAATGTATGACTTCACAAGACTCGGATTAAACCTCTTGTTTACAATACAAAACTTTTTTGGATCTGTTCAGTTTTGTTTACCTGGTGGGACAGAAAACGTTTCATTAAACAATATCTTAATTTCTAAGTCGTCTTATAGGTGGGTTTGGAACAACATGGGGTTGAGTAAACAATGACAGTCTCTTTAAGTTTACGTTACGACTATGGCTCTTGCTTCGATAAATCCTAAATGGTATTTGCATTCTGATTGTTGGCCTGACACATTTGAGGAGAGCGCCTCGGACAAAAAGAGACAGACATGGTGGCGGAAGAACAAATCCCATTTTCTTCCACTTACATTTTTCTTGTCCTTTTTTTGAACACTTGACACTTGCTGTTCTCTCCACTGCCTGGAGTTAACTCAGCAGGCAGGGAAAAGAGGGCTGGACAGATGAAATTTCCGATTCTCATTGACATCAGTAAACATTCTCTTTGCGTACCAGATACATTTCCATCAGCTGTCGTTCTCGGTGCCTGCAGTCTTTTGTCACACTTAGCTAGACTTGCAGTTTAAGCTGCAAAATTCAGTGAAGGAAAGCTTGTGTGGTAGTTCTATACAAAATTGCTGTCAAAACAAAAAGTATTCGAATTCTTCTTGGTAACTTTATTTGCATTTTAGGATGACTCATTTTTGATCATAACTCATGAATATTATGAGTAGAGACATGGAACCAGAAATGCTCTGAAACAAACCAACACCGCCAATAGAATAGAATAGAATAGAATAGACAGTAATGAGACCAAATCATGCATCAGGTGTGCAACAAATTTTCAATGATTCAACTCTGGAGTATTTAAATTCTTATAAGAATATTCAACACACAATTCAAGCCATGCAATACATTTGACTCGTTCAACCCATTTATTTTACACCATGAATATTAAGCCCATTTTAAGACAATAAAAATGATTTTCATACTGAAAATTTCATACATTTGACATTTGCATAAGCATGTTTCCACCCACATTTCTCAATTTCTCTTTTTTTATTTCCATTATCATAATTGTTTATTAAATAGTAGCTAATTCAATAATTAATACTTAATGTTCTACCAGGTGTAAGTGCTATAACATATTTGGTTTTAATTAGTTGCATGCAATAAGTCGTTTCTGGATAGATGGATGTGTGTGTGTGTGTGTGTGTGTGTGTGTGTGTGTGTGTGTGTGTGTGTGTGTGTACTTGTCTACCTATCTAAGAGGGGACTTTGGTGTCGTTACACACTCACCAACAGGGGACCGCCGAGGGAAGTGGGGACATTTTTCAAGTCCCCTGTTAGCTATGCCTTAAAACATGTTAAAATCAACTAAAAAACGCTCTGGTGAATTTTTTTAACTTTTGACCAAGTGGGGACTAACACACGTGTGTGTGTTTAAGCCCATACTCAGCAGCGCTCCTGTAGGCTGGAGCAGGAACTGCAGTGGCCCATTAACACACGTCGTTCACACTTCTCTATTGTCTGAATGGCTGGCTGTCCCAAAGCCTCTGAGACTGTAGAGCTGCTTAGTTAAGGTACTTTCAGTAAATTTAATAACCCCACACTAGTAATCATTAGTTAAGCAATAGTAAATGCTTAACTAATGAAAATACAATTATTAAAACACATTATAGATATGCTTTTAAAACAATATTAAAGAATTTATAGCTTTATAGCTGTCTTTATAAATTGCTGATTATTGGTTTAAAAGCATATCTATAATGTGTTTTAATCATTTTAATTCCATGCTTTATTAATGAACAATTTATGATTTCTAAATGAAGTATAGCATTATAAACCATAATAATAAACCAATATAAAGTTATTTAAGAGTTGTCAGTGGTTTATAAGATCACTTAGAAAGTGAGTAAATGATTAATAAACTATTTCAATGTGCATTCATGCATCTTATTATTCAGACATATAGTAATAGTTACTTAGTGTGTTAATACATTTTTAACATGTATTTCTACTGTAATCCAAGGTTAATTCAGGTAGTTATCAACCATTTAGTAGTGGTCAGTTTACTATTTTGTGAGCTCATCTAAAGTGAGGACCTGTTATGCCTTGTAACGCATTTATAAAAGAGATTTCAAAGGCTCAGTTAAATATTTGTATGTTCTTTTATGTTCAAAGTGTTGTGTTTGTTTCCTTTTTCTGTTTAGAAGAGAACTGAGCCTTTAAATCTAATTTATGAATGCTTTACAAGATATAACTATTCCTCACTTTAGATGAGCTGCCAAAAAAGTTAACTGACCACTACTAAATGCTTAACTTTTTGCATTTACTACATTTAAATACACTTAAGTGATCTCATGAATCACTGACAACTCCTAAATAACTGGTTTGTAAATAATGTTATTCTTCATTAGGAAATTATAAATTGATCATTAATAAAGTATGAAAATACAATGATTAAACACAATATTATGCTTCTAAATAAAGAATAAAGCATTTACACAAGAATAGAGCATTTATAGCTGTATTTATAAACTTCTTATTAATGTCTATTAATGCTTTATAAATTACAGATAAACTATTTACTAATGATTAACTAATGATTAATAGCATGCAGTTATTATGAAGTGCCCAGCGGCAACAGTTCGAAAGCAGAGGCGAGAAGACGCCTCTTATCATTCATAATATTATTTTTTTCTTATTTAACGCTCTCTCTTCATAGATACTGTCTATGCTTGGTTATAGCAGTCCCTAACAATTTACTTGCCATTGTTACTTTTCTTAATAATTTTGTCTGTACCTCAGTAGCAATTCCATACTAACAAATAATACAGAATATCATAACACTTTCGATGAAATTCCTATAAAACATCAGAAGCTTTATGTTGTGGACAATACAGGAAAGTTATTGCTTTAAAAAATTAATTTCTCTGTTGTGGCTTTATACTTACAGTATATGATTGGTCCACATATCCCATTTAAGCTTATTGCCTACTGATAAGTTGTATTTGACAAATATACAAATAGTTGTATTTGACTATATTTTACATTTTACAAGCAGTTTTGACTGATATGTGTGCACTGTAAAAATTATTGTTGGTTTAACTTAAAAAATGAAGTTACCTGGTTGCCTTGAAACTTTACGTTCATTGAAATTGAAAAATTGACTTAATACAATGAAGGAGATTGATTTTATAATCAGAAACTCAAAATATTATGTTATCTGAACCACATACATTATCTAAGTTGATTTGACAGAAGAAACAACGTTATGATAACAAATCATGATTTTTTTTTTTTTTTTACAGTGTATATTACTTTAGTTTGAAAATTACTTCAATTATCTTTTTAACAGTTAACTGGTTTCAATCTTATTTATGGAACAGAAAGTTTTTGTTCAGGATAGGTCATTTCTTCTGTTCTGTCGCTCACCCCACAGGGATCGATCTCGGCGCCCTCCCTTTACTCGTTCTACATGCTACCATTGGGTTCTATATTTTAATAAGACATGGTGTTGCCTTCCATTCTTATGCTGAAGACACCACAATATATATACACCTATTGAGAGAAATGATCCGTCTGCTTCCATTTCTCTTTTATTATGCTAAGATGAGGTTACATCTTTGCTTGCAAAAAAAATGTGTCTTTAAATGAACACAAAACTGAGGTGATAGTTTTCCCCACTGATAATTTTAAGACCACCAGCATCGCTTTGAGGAGCTTCTCTGCATTCAGATCTATGCGGGATTAGGTGTGCTTTTAGATGGGCCTTCAAAACGTGATAAATATCTTCCGTAACTGCATCTAGTTTATCAACTCAATAAAATCAAGCAGAAATATCTCTTTAAGTATAATTGCAGGTCTCCACACAAGCTAAACTGTACATGATCT